>JBBPDC010184443.1:0-15575 GCA_037974485.1 Hemigrammopetersius urotaenia | reverse complement strand
ATGACTGTAAGACTGTCCCTGTAACTAATGACTGTAAGACTGTCCCTGTAACTGATGACTGTAAGACTGTCTCTGTAGCTAACGACTTTAAGTCGCTCTGGATAAGAGTGTGTGGTGAATGCCCCCTTTTACAAAGAAACACTTAAATCACTCACTTTTAGCAGAAAACTTGTTCTCCTTTCTTGTTTTCCCAGACTTCTTAAGACAACCATCACAGACAAATCTGTTAAAAGAGTTACAAAATTAAACAAAGAATTTCTTCTCAAAGGCTTTTATCACAGACAGAGTGAGGACAGGACTCTTACCCAGATGGCCAGATGACTTCACAGTGTAGTACACAGATCTGATGCATCTTGCGCCCACAGTCTTTACACTCAACAAATCTGTTTACAACACGATGTGAAAATGCAGAGCACTATTTTAATACAGGTGGAAGTCCAAATACAGGATGATGATAATAAAATATGGCAGCAAGCTGCAGTTTGGCAGTACCACAACCGTCAAGCACAGTAAGCCAGTGAGGCCTTCTGAGGCCATGGTGTTTAAAATGTCAGCAGAGGGTGTGCCTGCTGTTATAATGTAATAAATATGTAGAGTGTAAAATAAGTAAGATAAAAAAAAAAGAAAAAACAAAAGCAGGTGGAAAGGTTAAATCATCTAAAATTAAATCTAATAAAAACTGAGACGCACTCCCTTGAGAACCCAGACATGAATTTTGTGTCAAACACTAGAAAATGATGTTCAACACCTGACTAAACCGGAGTGAGAAATCGGATCCCATCAGGTTGGAGATGTTTATGTGGAATAAACCATTAGTAAAGAACAAAAAAATATCGTACACTTCACAGTTCTGGAGCTAGGCCATAAAATGTAAAATGTTTACAGTACAATTTGCAGTTATTTTACTTGCAGGAATACACTTCAGCTCCCACGTTTGTGCTTTGATGACTCACTTCAATTCTACGAAGGTTTAAAAAGGACATTTGGTGCTTTGACCAAATTCCAGCAACTCCAAGAAAACTCTAAGCAAGCCTAAGACCTGGTTAAAACTGTGCTGCTATGCGGATTAACTTACGGCTCAGGGTCCAGCGTGTCATTTTTCCTCTTCTCAAACTGCTCCTTTGAGATCATTCTAGGGAGAGAGTATTATTAATGTTACAAACAATGGGACCCAAAAGTAAATGTAATATTTTGTAATAATTAGGTTTCAAAGTCAGAAAGAAGCGATTTACTGTGTATGTTTCTGAGGTATCAAAAACAATCTATTACTCATTTGAACATACAACATACTGAGGAATAACATGTTTAACAGATTCTTATTGTTTCTGTTTAAGGCACTCAGTCTTGGTTCTCTGTTACTCCGAAAGTTTGGCTAGTTCTTCTCAGAGTTCGCACTTACGCTGGAGGCAGTGCAGGATCGTCCCCCAGGGTGACGCTGCCGCCTTGGATCTCGTTAAAGCACTTCTCACAGAAATGGTACCTGGCGGAGAGAAGGTTATATTTGGGTGAACTGGACCCAGAATACAACAGAACAGGCAGACTGGCACACGGAGGAGGGGGGGTGCAGGTTATGAATAGGGTTGTTAAGATTGTCCTGTATGTCCCTCTAACAGCACGGTTTTGTGTGAAAATTAATGTAAATGCGTAACTATTTTTCCATCGTCTCCAGGTTATTTGTGCTGTTAAGAATATGCACAGATCAGCCACCATTACTGATCTGATCAGCCATTACTGATCTGCCATTACTGAACTGATTAATAATTATTTTTATTATTACAGACATCTGTCAAAAGGTGGGATTTATTAGACAGCAAGTGAAGAGTCAGTTCTTGAAGATAATGTCTTGAAGCATGATAAACAAAACAGGGATCAGACAACTGGGACAAAACACCCCAGTATGCAGTGGTTAGTACCACAATAAGCGGTCCTACAAAGGACGACCAGTAACCTGGCGACAGGGTCATGGTCCTCCAGGGAACGCAGACCCATGTGGAGACTGGAGGCTTGGGCAGAAGCAGTGTGATGCTCAGAGGAACGTTCTGCTGGAAACTCTGGGCCACTGTGTTCATGTGGATGTTACTATGACTGAACACTGTTACAGACCAAATACAGCCCATCACAGCAACAGTGTTTAGTAACAACCCTGGGCTCTTTCAGCAGGATAACGTGTCATGTGTGGTTTGAAGAACATAATAAAGAATCATGTGTCCAGCAATGGAGTATGGAGTATGCCTCTGCAGTATGTGCAGGTGACCAACCGGTCCTCTCGCTTACCTCTTATACATATTTCTCTATATATTCAACAAATCCCTCAGGCACTTCCCCTCTTAACTGTTTTTCCTTACTTGTGCAATAACCTCTGACGCTTTTCTTTTGACAGGGTTTGTTAAGGTGTTATAGGTATGAAGAACAGATGTAGACTACTGAAGCACTGATGTACATCGCTCTGGATAAGTGTGTCTGCTAAATACCGTAAACGGGACAGAACTGTTTTGGTGGCACGAGAGGGACCTACACAATATTAGGCTGGCGGCTATATGGTTATGGCTAATGCACTTTTAAGTTCATTAGCCATGAATCAGCTGCTCTGTTCTCTTAGTCCTTCACTGGAACATTCATAACATTCCCTTGCCAGTTCTGTGTCCTGATACTGTCATGGAGACAACTCAAACTTCTAGGACAATCCAAAAAATCATCAATACAGCAGAACATGATATAGGCAGTTTCCAATATTTTGCCAAATAAAAGGCAGCAAAACAGGAAACGGCACCCAGCCAGTCGGGGGAACCACCCTGTGAGGCTGTTGGGGTCTTTCTACTCCTGGGTTTATGCTCCTATGGTCATAAAACCAGTTGTACATTCCATCAACTGGGCTACTTCTGTCCCAGGATAGCCTATAACCAAATATGGTAAAGGTCCTGGCATCTTTGTAGGCAAACCAGGTGATCAATACAGTTTCACCAGACATTCACTACCAGCAAAGGACAGACAAAGAGATATACCATATTTGGCAGATCCACAGTGAAGTCATGTATTACACATGATATATGTGATTTCAAAATCTACCATAATACCTGTTCTGGTAGCTGTAGTATGTTCCATCTCTGGAGATGGTGCAGAGTTGTTTGCCGTAGCAGCACAGAGTTTGAGGAGAGAATTCATACTGTGGAGAGACGCAGAAACATCGTACTTAGACAGTAATTATGTATTTTGCTGAATACGTATGTTATTACCTGACAAATCTTTTATTACTTTCATTAATTTTGAACAGTGGCTGATGATGTTTAGTCTGTTTTTAAGCACATGAGATAACAAAAGAGATGTCAACTATCCTGATAAAGTACAGAATTTCAGCTTTAATATGAAGGTTTTTTAAAACTGGATGAGATTCACCAACATAGCCTATTTGATAAAGTTTCTCAGTTTCTGAAGACCTGATTTAATCCTAAATGAAATAAAGTATTCATAAATGTTCTGATGTTGACTGCCTGGACTTCCTTCCTGATATAAATGTGGGTTTTACGTGATATTTTTTGCCAGGTTTTCCTCTGATAAAGTACAGTATTACAGCAAAATTCATTCCTTCAATGTATTGTTTCATCTTGTATTGTTAACAAGTGGTTAAACGATACTGATTTTCCACTTTTGGTTTTAAATTTGATAAATTGTCCAACTGATAGCCTTCTGTACCTAAACGCTGGTGCATCAGTCAGCTCCAACTTGAGGGGAACCGGACTGCTCAGTATTTTAAATGTAATTAACTAAATTTCAGGAATTTTCAGGACTGTACCAGTCTAGCTGTGTTCGTCCAAGGTCCTGCAGGCTGCTTGCTTTGCAATGAACTGTATTATTAAACATCGATGTCTTACTATATCAGCTATAAGCAAGATCCTATTGAGATTCACCTTATTCTTATACCCAGTGATTCCATGGTTAACGAAGACAGATAATGCTAAACATAAACAACCACTTATAATAATAGGAATACGGGAAAATGCTCAACATTTGAATATTTTTTGTTGGAATGTGTGTTTTTTACTGAATTAACTGATCTGAGGAAAGAGAAATGTTTATTTCTGAGAAAGCATAATGAAAAAGCAACACAGTTCAAAACTTGTGCCCATCAACATTCATTCTATCTCAGTGTGTGGACTACAGTTCTCACCTTCCTGCCACAGCAATATCCCAGGCTCTGCATGACAGGATCGATCTCCTGCTCAAACACCTCAGCCAGTTTGGAGCAGTACTTGTAGACCCTGGATGTCTTGCGGTTATAGAGCCAGGCGTTGTTGAACATCAGCCAGATGTCCTCCACAAACTGCCATGGCTCCTGGTACTGCCCAGTGTCAAGCTTTCGCTTGATGGTTGATAAGTCAATGGGATTCTTGACAATGTCAAAGTAGTCCTGATAAGAACCAAAACATTGTAGAACATAGTGAATGACTGTTTTAGGGTCTTCTAGAAAGCTACTTAAATGGAAACCCAGGGAAAGGCATGCAGTTTACCGGAATGCCCAGCAGCATGGGGTCCACAGGCTGGCGGAAGGGGAGTGATTCAGGGTCCTGCCTGTACAGCGACTCCAGTGTGGGCATCAGGGCCTGTCTCAGCTCCTCTGGCTTAAAGACTGAGTAGAAATTATTATGGCAGCAAATTACCTTCCAGAATACACACAGGACAAAAGAGAAAGAAAGGATAACTTAATTCTATGTACACTTCTGAACAACAAAATATTCTCACTTTTTTTGCGTGTTTGATTGGCGGATGAAGTTGTGTTGGTTTCCTCACTGTCCTCTTCCACTTTGACCTCTGGTTTTTTCTCCTCCATTTCCATTCGCTCTTGCTTAGGCTCTGCACTCTCTGCCTCCTTATTCAGTGGCAAAGGTTTAACACCGTCCTGCAGTGGCATTAGGAAGAAAGTTCTAAAAAACTAATACAAGACTAAAAACACTTGCAACTGTACAGATCAAAGATATCTCTTTCAGGGCTGAGTCACAAATTTAGAATGTAGAGTATGTAGATGGTAGAATCCAAACTCTAAAGGGGAACGAGTCCGAACTCTACACTCGACCAAAGAGAGCGATTTAATAATGGAATATTTGATTAGAAAATATTAGAGCTTAGCACTGGTAAAAGCTCAAGTTCATTATACACTGCTGATACAGATATGAAGGTACAACACAATTTACTTTTTGTGTCAGGTCATTACCGCTTCACAAATTTTACAGCAAAAAACTATATGGTAATCTAAGTGACAAGATGTCTAGATTAGTAACTCTTGCTCATCTCTGTGCAAATTTCAAAAAGCAAAATGTCATCTAAAACAGGGCCCAGGGAGTACTCTTTCAACCTAGTCCAGATTTCGCACCTCCATTTTGACCTCGGGCCTCTTCTTGCTAGTCTTAAAGTCCCGCTCGCCCTCTTCTGGCTCTGCTTTGGGCTCCGCAGTTGGGAAGTTAGGCAAAACTTGCAGGGAGGGGGTCTCAGCCACTGATGCGGGCGTGGGGACTTGGTTATCTATGACAGCCACAGCCTGAGAGAGCTGTTAAAGAGAATAAATAAGGTCAGACATCCAAGTGCAAAGAACCCAGTTTCCAAGTATACTCAGAAAAGTTGCCTCTTTTAGTCACATGTGAACACACTACACCACTTTCTCTACATTCAACCCATTTTAACCCATTCACCAAGTGAAGCAGGGGGCCGCCACTGACAAGGGAAACCAGGGGAGCAGTGGGGACGGCACCTTGCTCAAGGGTACCTCAGTGGGCCCACTAAGTCCTGGGATTTGAACCCATAGCCTTCGAATCACAGGCAAAACTTCCACTAGGCCTTTTCAATAGTAATACATGGAAAGCTGAACACAAAATCGTCTACATTCTGATTTAAATTTCCTCAATTGAAAGGCAAATGTGCTTTAAAAGATAAATGCTAAATTAGTCTCAGAAATGTGAACCATGCTGAGATATTAAAAAAAAAAAGCAACACTAATGCTATGTTCGGTGCATGGTTGTTTGGACCCCTGGTCACATCTTACCGGAGTAGTGGGGTGCTGTGCTTGCTCAGAGACTGGCTGCTGCATCTGCATGGGGTGTTCAGGCTGGGCCTGCAGGGGCGTGATGGGATGGGAGTGGGTAGGAGAGGAACCCAAGGCTGAAGAGGTGTCCGAAAGACTGGGGATGTGTGTGGAAGTGGCCTGGACCCCACCAGAGACAGGTGTGGAGGGCTGAGCTTGCTGTTGTAGAAGATTAGGGCTAAGCTTATTGTTGTTGCCAGCCACAGGGGTGGCAGAGGAGAGAGATATAGGAGTGGGGCCTAAAGCAGCCTGGCCCGTAGGGGGAGCCAGGGAGCCAAGGGCATTCAGGGAATGGTTAGTGTTCTGAGGCTGAGGCTGCAAAGGAGAGACGGAGAGTACAATGAATGAGTGTGTGTATGCAAGCTCAACACCTAACTGTAATCATTGAACTTCAGGTGAAGTTAATGCAAATCTTTAAACAAACAAAGAAACCAACCAAATGCTGGCATGTGTTGTATGTACTGTACAGCCATGGAAAAAAATAAGAGACCACTTTTTTTCTGTACACTGTTTGTACAGTTTGCGTTTGTAAAGTGTGTGTGTGCGTGCGTGTGTGTAAAATACACAGGTTGCTAGGTTTTCTGAACTATTGCAGTGTGAGCTGTGTATAAAATAAGAAACGCCTCCACATGTGTTGTGAATGCAGTAGTGTTTGTAGAGCAGCTTTTCTATGGTCTGTATTCCAGCAGCTTCACTGTTGGAATGATTCAGTTTCTGATGGATGAAACAGTGCACATACTCTGCTCTTAACAACACTATCTTAACTGTTGCACTTGTAAAATAATGGAAGAGTGTAGTTTAACATTTCCAAGGTATAATAAATTATATGTATTATTTTTAGATTTTCTCCAAACATGTTTCTGTTTTTCACTCAAGTCTGGTCAATAGTGTATAAAACAATAGTGACCTGCACATTTTACACACACACACACACACACACGCACACGCACACGCACACGCACACGCACACGCACACACAAAGCAATATAAATGATAAAATGATCTCTTGGTCTCTTTTTTTCCCCTATGGCTGTGCGTCAAAAATATCAAAGTCAAGTTTGGTAATCTTTCCAAACGGACAATACTAATTTCTGACATAGCACTGATACCATTTGACTAAGATAACTGTGCCCCCTCACCCGTGTGAGAGTGGCCTGTCCTGGCTGCTGCGTGGGGTGCACATTCACACCACCAGCAGAGGTTGAGAGCTGTGTCTGGTTCTGATTGGGAGTCTGGTTCACCATGCCACTGGTGTGGCCTCCTATCATGCCTTGAGTTTGCAGAATCCTTGAGGGAGACACACCCACCTTCCAACCCGAGAAAAAGGCAGTACAGTCAGTGCAAAGACTGCATAGTTCAACTAATGAACAAAATGCAACAAGTCTATCTCTGAAATTTGTTAAATATTGAATATTCACTTCATGTTACTGATGGTACAACAAAATCTAAAGAGCATTTTTAAAAGGTATTCACCGTAGGAACACAGCCTGTGTTGATTTGTGCTGGGTGACCAGCACGGGATCCCACCGGAGACTGAGACAGCGGTACATTCTGCATCGCCATCGGGTTCAACTGATTCAGCCCTGCAGTGCACAAGATATGACCTTCACCACTGACCTTTAAAGTCTGAGCATGTGTGCATGTTATGGAAACAATGTCTTATAAATAGATCAATGACTTAAATTTCTCTCATATATATGGAGATAAAGACTGAGACTGGCATGCAAAACTAAGTCTGGAGTGAGTATTAAAACAGGGAAAGCTGGACACACCTTGGGGAATCTGCATGTGTCCAATCATGCGATTTGGCACAGTGGACATAGACATAGGTCCATCTGTTGGGGTGGATGAAGGAGATTTTAGTTATTATTTTATAATCATTTTAACCCTTCACAAAAAGACCAGCATGTTGAGGCAATAAATCAGGACTGACGAATCTCCACACTCACTTTGTGCCCTGATGGCTGGTGCGGGTTCCATGGCATTAGATGGTGAGACAGCAGTCTGCTGTGCCCCTTGAGGAACTACGGCTGGATGTTTCTGAAGCCTGGACTTCCGCTTCTCCTCTAACTCCTTCTGAATCTTATAGATCTTCTCAGCTAGAAAATGGTAATACTCGTCCTAGTAAAAGATAAATATGTTAGAAACGTAGAGGACACCATCACAAATCCTCTGAATACAGGGAGGTTTTCTTTAGTAGAGAGAGATCAACAGAAATGTTATACCCTGCTGCTGGCAGAATCATACATATCACCCTCCACCTTCCGGGCATAAGCGACTAGACTGTCCATCCGTCTGTCCTTCAGCGCCGCAGGGTCGGGAGTGGGGAGAATGGCTTGAACTCTGTGAGAGAGGAAAGAGAACTAATATTAATATCTACTATTGTGTTTAAAGGGCCAGTTGAATCAAAAGCTAATCAAAATATGTTAACGGAATATTTTGTTTGCAAATTCTGAAGCATATGCATTTTGACTCGTGTCATAAGGGGACGCTGTAGTTGCTTAATAGTAGTTTCTCAGCATCCAAAGATGCTGAAAGTATGCACGCTGCATCTGGGTAAGCTAGACATGTTGTGCTAGCATTATGCTGTGGAACACTGTGGACTCACCACAGAGGCTGTGGATGTGGATGTGGATGGAACAAACACATTTTAGGTTCAGGTGTTTGGGTGGTTTGACTGAAACGGAGTAAATAGCATCTATAGGTAATTTTAAATGAGCCTACAATCCTTCATTAAGACACAGACTGTACTGCTGCTGAATTTTGATCGGTTATTGGGAGCTGTTTTGATCAATTTAGTTTAAGCTGTTCTTTAGATACCGAAATGGACTGGGCGCAGCACCTCAAAACATAATATCTCCTGAAAGGACATGTGTTAAAAGAATGTGGTGTGAATTTTAAAGAAATTTGGAAGAAAGTGTGTGGTGACCGAAGGTGACAAAGTTTGTCATTTTTGGAAAAACAGTTGTCCAGGGAGTACAGAAATCCCCCGCTTTTTGTGGGGGTTACGTTCCAAGAGCGTCTGCGTATAGTGAAAAACCATGTTGTTTTGCATAAAAATGCCTATTTTTATAGTGTAAATGCTAAATAGGCCCCCAAATATGCTCCCAGAACACTTTAATTTCATGTTATACTCAGTTTAATGCATTACCCTTAAAGAAAATGTCATGGTAAATAAATAATCAGAATCAGAAAACTTAATTGCTTAAAAAACATTAGCATTAGTGGTTAGCATAAGTGACGTGTGGCGAGCGAAAACAAACACTCGTACACAAAAGAAACGTTGAAATAACTCTTCTCTACCCACATATTTAGACAGGGCACAGCCTATTAGTACTAAATAAGCTGGGATAACAGTTGAAAATTGGGAGGGGGGTTTCGCTATACACGGATGCTCTTGGAATACGAGGACAAGACACAGAACAGAAAAATTTGTGTTGGACTGAATTCGCGAATGCTGATCCACGTAAAACTAAGGGGTTACTGTTCTATTCCAGAGGGCGCTGGTGCAAAGGGACATGACCACCTTGGGACCCAAATCTTTATTGGTGAAGTCATGCATATAAAATTATCAACTAAAAATCTTTAGGGATACAGAAGGCAAAAAAAACCTTGTCACTATCTGACCGTGCTGTGCTGAAATAAGTGAATTAAGTTTCATGCATTTGGATAACATTACAACACTTTAAAAGAACTCTTTAATTAACCATTTCAGCCTTTTCTGCTCACTGCTGTCTCTGTAAGTGAACACAGCGATACCACTCACAGTTTGTGCACGAGGTGGTTGCGCAGATCCTGAGTCACATGCTCGTGCCAGGGCTTCTTCGTGCCTGACGGCGTCGCAGCCGATGGAAGATTCCCCATGCCAACATCGCCAGGGGCGTCAGACAGGAGTTGGCTGTAAAGACATTTACATTTTCTATTTATATTCGCTGAGCCACAACAATTTTTGAAAACTGTTCTCAATTGGTCACAAAGCATTTCATGTCTGACAGATTTTGAATTTTGAAAAAAAAAAACATGGTTGTATTTGCAACACACTGCGACTCACAGCAGGTAAAATATGTCACTAGAATACAGTGTTGCAGGACAGGTGTTACAAACGGGGCAGACTACTGTTGTATACGGCTGTTTTGATTGAATCTGATGTATCCGTTTAGAGGTGAGAAGGAAAGAGGACACACTCACAGACTGTTGAGAGATGGTGGGAGGGATGAGTCGGAGTGGAGGGTCGTCGGATCAGCAGCGGGAATGCCTATAAAGTGAGAATTATATTTATTTCAGCTCATTTTGCTTATACATTTCAGTGATGTTTTCAGAGTTTAGTTGACTTCTTTGCTTTTGTTTGTAGAAATCTGAGGTCACATATGAATAAAAGGTTCAAAATCCAAGGTTTCCTTTCAAACTAAAAACGTAGTCATAAAATCCATAGCATAACCGTTGTATAGATTAACAATGACTATATGCTCCCAGGCAATAAAAACGTGTTCCTGATTTCTAATGAGTAGGCGCAGAACAGAAGTAGTTATGCACTGGTCCAACTGTACTTGTACTTGGACTTGTTGTACTTGGAAGGGTCATTAGAAGGTAACCATGATTTCATCCACAATTTTAACACGGAAGAAGACAAACCAGATGGAAACTGATGAAACAAAAACAACAGAAACTGGCAATAATCACCAAAGGCAAATATAAAAGAAGCATTCCAAAGCTCACTGCATAGGCTGACATTATTATCCTCTAGGTTTGGTGGCAGCTAGTAGCACACACTGTGGGAATGGAAGGAATATTGTATTGGATTAAAGACTAGTATACCACGCAGCAAGCAATGCTCCAAAACGGCAAAGCAAAAATCATAACAAGCAAAATCCTCTGATGTGATGAAACAAAGATTGAACTGTTTGGCCACAATTCCCAAAAAGGTGTGTGGAGGACAGCAGGCACTGAGCATAACCTAATTAATACCAGTCCTGCAGTCATACATGGTGGTGGGAGCATCATGCTGTGGGAGTCTAGTCAGGACAGAGGGACAGATGGATGCAGAAAAAAAAATGTACTGCAGGCTTCAGGGAACACCTTTTCCTCTGGATCGCAGGCTGGGGCGAAGGCTATCGTTCCAATGACCCAAAGCACATCTCAGAGAAAACAAAGGACCGGCTTCAACTCTGTGGAAGTTCTGATGTCTCTCTAAAATGGCTGAGCACAGGCACTCACCAAGAAGAATGGCAGAAAATTCTACCAGATACTGAGTGAAGGGTCTGAATACTTCGGTCAATGGGAAATTTCTTTTTTTTTTTTTTTTTTTTGTCGCCATGGAGCGTTGTGTGTAGGCTGATTACAGAAAATATGAATTTAGCGTATTTGAGGACGACTTGAAGGGGTCTGAGAACTTTGTGTGCATTGCAAAGCCACTAGGGAGCGTTCAGGTGTGCCTCAGCAGCAGCATCAACAGTTACCAGAAAAGTTGCAGTTATTGCGGTGCAGGGGGGTCATGTCGTATCGATTAACTAACTGTTTCCTCGATTAATGAATTGGTTTCCTTCATCTACTTTTAGGACTGAACATCGTACAATGATTTAGGTCATATGAGTAAAGTAAGTAAAGTGGCCCCTTATAGCCACGCATGAACACCGCACTGTGAAATTAAACCCATTCACTAAGTAGAGCAGGGGCCCCAGGGAGCAGTGTGTGTTTGGGAACAGGACCTTGCTCAAGGGAACCTCAGTGGTGACACCACCAGTCCAGGGATTTGAACCCGCAACCTTCTGATCACAGGAGCAAAGCACTAACCACTAAGCCCCCAGGTGCCCCATAGTTATCCACAAATAAAATACAAAATTTGTTTCTAAACTCTTTCAAGCATCACTGTATGTCTGATGCCGGTTACCTAGTGTGTTCAAGGAATGAAGCTGCTGCTGCGGAGTCTGTGGAGACTGCTGGGTTTGAGTCTGAGTCTGCGCCTGAGCCTGGGTCTGGTTTCCATATGGGAGTCCCAAGGCAGCATAGGCTCTCTGCATGGAACTGGGGTCTATGTGGCTGGCGCTGGTGATGCTGGCCACACTCGTCTGGCTTGGGCCCACCGTTCCTACGGATGTCTGAACGCCAGCGCTGGGTGAACTCAGTATAGCTAAAGGAGACAAAATATTGGAAGAACAAATGATTAAACAGAATCTAAAACAAGTCGTTCTATTGCAAAACTTACAGTATATGGCAAAAGTCAAATTAGTGGTACCATGTGGAACTGAAACGTGTGCTGCTAGAAGTGATTTGTCTAAATCAATAATTACCAGTCCAGTCAGAGACTTGCTCCGTCCTGCCTGTCTGAAACCAGTGGAGAGTGTGCCTTTCTACTGGTGTCAGATTACAGACCTGTTTCCTATTAGAAACTGTTCTTTTTTTTCAGAGCCAGAAGGAAACAGAACCAGTCTAAACCTCAAAAGTCCCCAGAAAATTCTCTTAGTTTGTATCGGTTCGACGAGTCAGAGGTTTCACGTGCCATAGAGTGTGGGACTGATGGGTGAAGTTACAGTTATATACTACTTGTTGCTAGTAACAGTTACATTGTGAGGTTTGACCCGTTTCACATCACAATTACAGAACAGCCTAAGATAAAAACTTATTTAACTTATTTTACTAATGTATATATGTATTGGTTGACAGGGGTAATATTTATTTCACTCTATGACTGAGGCAAGCCCGTTTTAAATGGTGTGGCACACCAGAGCAACTCTCGAGTCCCTACCAGTCTACATGAGGGTTTCCTTGCGATTCAGCCAAAACATACGCGAGCCAAAAACACATTTTTTGCATGGACAGCAGTATAGTACCACTAAAACCTCTTATCTGAAATGATGCATCTTCACCTGACAGAACAACAGGGTTGAAAGACAATGCTAATGTTTCTAACAGACGTCTGCATCGGCTGGCATTGTAGCGAGTAATGGAAAAGAAAGGAAGTGCCATCGTATCCATCTAAATTTCCAGGAATTCTATCCACTGTGGAATCCCTGAATTTAATCTACTGGAGACCAATCCTTTTGCAAAAATTTCAAAGATAACGAATGCACGCTGACTGAAAACCATGGACTTACACTGCTGGTTTCTCTTATCACTCGCGGTCTTCAGAGGCAGACAAACCGGACAGTCGTGCCGAGTGCAGTTCTTCCAGTGAGAAATGATTTGTCTAGAGGACGCACAGTGGGCCACTGGAACAGAGTCAGTTAGAGAGACAGATAAATAAGCATGAAACAATAACTACTGAGCTTCATTAAATAGGAGTTCAAAATGAACAGCATGGACATCTGTAGTCTGGGAGTCAATAAACATTTATCAACGTCATTTTTTTGTTGATTGCAAAATTAAATTTTCTGATTCTGATTTACCTTTGCAATCAACCAAAAAATGCCGATGCATTTAGCCAGTAAATAGTCAATAGGGATAGGATTAATGGTAGTGCATCTACATCCAAAAAGGAATGAAGAACAACTAAAAAAGAACAATCTTGGCTCACTGAGACAAAAAGAACACTGGAGCCACTGCAAGTTACAGAGATTAAAAGGTAGTGTAGACACTTAAACTGGGTTATTTAAACAAATGTTATTGCAAAGCATCACGGAGAAATGGGAAATATTAAATTAAATTAATTCACATCTTTACTCTGACGGGACCGTCTTTACTCTGACGGCACCGCTGACGAACCTTGGCAAGACTTTCCGGCTTGGCAGTGGGTCATGTGATTGAGAACGTTCTTCATGGTGCGGCAGTGGGACAGGGCGCAGGCCCGCAGCTCGCCATTTGCCTGCTCGCGCCGCTGGCACTTGTGGGCGTGGAGCAGCAGGACCAACTGCTGCTGGATCAGCTTGCGCTTCTCTGGATCACTGGCGGGACCTGCAGACGTGCCCTGACCTGGGATCACACTCACAGAGGGCACCTGCTGATGAAGCTGGGGAAGAAATAAAGATGAGACATTAGAGAAATACTTAAAATAATACTCAAAATAAATGTTAAAGTGGCTGCAGCAGGACCGACATTTTAGTACAAGAACTTTAAAGCTACAAGGGGGTAGAAAGATCATTTCCAAAGTTCAGATACACCCTGCATGAGTCTGTCGAGTGTAAAACTCTTAAACTGACCATTAGACTAGACTGCTGCTACCAAATGGCCCTTTCTACTAACAACACCTTAATGCTGGAAATCTACATACTCTGTGCACCTTCAAAATAATTTTATTGATAGTTTCTGAACATTGAAAACGGTCAACTTGGACATACAGTGTAATAAATGACACTTTTGTCTGGATTCTTTTTGATGTTCGTAGCAATCAAAGCAGTTCCTTTTGTGCTATTTCAGTATTTCAGACATTTTAGCAGTTTCACGATCAGAGAACAAATTTGAAAGCAATTAGACAATAAAAATAATAAAATAAGTAATAAAAATGGTCATTAGCTGGAATGAGCTAAAATATTAGAAGAGAACTTGTCTGTGTGAAACATAAAAATCCAAACACTGGTCAACATTTCGGTGGAATTGAGATTCTTGTGACAGAACAATGATTTGAGGATCTGGGGAAGAGACCAGAGAGAAGACATAATAAAATTTTTTTAATTGATAGAACAGTTTAATAGAAGGTCAAGTAGTCATTTCAACTGAAGCACTCTTGTGAAGCATGCTGGGTGGTGAAGAGTCAGTTTTATAGACACTGAATACCATGTCAGTTTAGGACCAGACAAAATGTTGAGCTGATTAAAGCTCTATGTGATGGTTCATTTATAGGATAAAGGAGGGTGCTTCTGCTGTTGTTTCCTAAACAAAAAAAACTAAAACATAAGGGGGCACAAGCAGTCCACGCCTCTCACCAGGCTTTGAGCAGATGTGGTTGGTGAACAGCAGCTTGTGCACATTTCTAATACTGCAGCCAACAAATCCACCACAAATCTGTCCGGGACTAAAATGCAAATGAAATGAAGCATAAGACCATTTGATGATATCCCATTTGTATTGGAGGGACTCCAGAATTATTTGACAAATGAGGAACCCAGGAATTGCTGATGCAGTCGGTCCTGAGCTGAAATAAGGAATTCTGAGAGCCGCTTACACTGAGAGACACTAGTTACTTTTCAAACGCTGACTTTAATGAGCAACCTACAAAATTACTAAAAAAAGAAAAAAACACATGATCTGGTAGTTCATTCTGTTCTTTTGTGACTGTAGAAAGTGTAATGTCTCTTCTGCACAGAATCAAAAGAGCTGCAGGGTGGCATTCGACCTCAGTGTTCTTCTGACTAAACTTAAGTTCCAGTACCTTCCAGTCACAGTGAGACAGAGCAGACAAGCAGGTCTAGGAGTGTGTGTTACACATTATTTAGACACAAAGACTCAAACTTTTGGTTTTGAAGAGACAACTGTGATCTGTCTTTAGTGAGTGACATTCATCAGAATCAGAGAACTTTATTTATCCCGGAGGAAATTGTTCACATCACGACTGCACACTCACACAAGACAGAAC
>JBBPDC010184435.1:0-15575 GCA_037974485.1 Hemigrammopetersius urotaenia | reverse complement strand
CTCTCTCTCTCTCTCTCTCTCTCTCTCTCTCTCTCTCTCTCTCTCTCTCTCTCTCTCTCTCTCTCTCTCTCTCACAAATACACACACACACATAGCCACAATGTTGATAGAAAAATATTGTCAATAGAATAATACAACCTGCTTTGTGCATAAGGTTTGTTTGATTTGAGACAGCAGTGAGAGTGTTCACAAACACTGGTCACAAACACTTTTCCAGGTGTGCTGTGAATACAGTCTACTAACTTATGCATTCAGGGCTAAGGAAGGCCGCAACACAGTGTGTTTGGCTTTTTTCATGTAGGTGGGCCTGTATTGTCTCTCAGGTTTTCTGCCTTCTGTCTCATAGCTCCTACACTCTCAAAACTAAAGCTGCCAAAAAGGGTAAAAGAAGTTCTTTGGAGCATTGCCAAAAAATGGCTGTACTTTTGTAAACTTTTTAAAAGTTGAAACAACCTCATGTTATGTAATGATTCTTGAAGAAAAGAACATTTAAACTGGCAAAGAACCTTTACATTATGCAAAGGTTTTTGATTGTTTCTGTGGATATTTGTTCCCTGTCACTTCGTTGAGCATTTGTGTTCAACGAGAAGGCCCAGTTCATCAAAAAGGTGTTGGGTGGGGTTGAAGTCAGGACCAGTCAAGTTCTTCCACACCGAACTCATCCAGCTATCTCTTTATGGACCTGGGGCTCAGTCATGCGGGAATAGAAAAGGTTCTTCCTCAAACTGTGTCCACAAAGTTGGAAGCAAGGCATTGCCCAAAATGTTGGTATGCTCAAGCATTAAGCATTGTTTCACTGGAAGTAAGGGACCAAGGCCAAGCCCTGAAAAACAGGCATGTCCCAATAGTTTTGTCCATATAATATAGCTCTTTAGGGAAGTGTTTCTCAACATTGGTTCTGTGGCCCCCCTCCCTGCTTTTATGCTAACATTAGTAATCGCAATTTTCCAGTCACCATTTATTCAGTTGATCAGCCTCTTGGAAGGCATGGAGCTATAAGGCTAATATCGTTAATGAACACTAGAAGTCAATAATCACCTAAATCTTTTTAGTAAAAAAAACATGCCCAAAAATGTTAATCCACTCAAACCGTATCCAGATTCATTAAGGAGGTGCAGATTGACCAGTGTGGTTTAGGACACAGCATGACTTACTGTGAGCTATATAAAATAACCACTCCACCACTACAGGTAGTTATTTCAGACATTACCAGAAAATGTCATAAGAATGATTTTGGATCAGATTTTTCCATACTTTTTATATTTATAATTCTATTCTTTTTTTAAATGTATTAGTCTTTCAGCTCCAGTTCTAAAGACATTTGAACCCCAAATTGAGTATATTTGAGGTAAATGGGACAATATGTGATTTGATTTTCCACCAAACCATTCCTTAAATGACCGTATTAGTGAGATCAGGATCAGTGTTGAGAGTACGAATACCATTAAAATCTGCAGAACAGAGGGCTTCCAGTACCAGAGCTGAGAAACAGCTTTAGGAAGCTATTCTTCTGCAGCAAATCCTCAACACAAAACTCTACTCTACACATATGACTGACTTCAATTAATTAGCCCATGGATTTGCGGAAAGGACTGTGAGCACTGCTCAAATCTGATTAAAGCTCCTTTAAAACCCCCCCAAACTATTTTAACCAACCAGTGTGTTAGCAGCAGACCACTGCTCTCTAAACTCATTATACACACCTTTCAAACACCGCTGTAATGAACATATTCGTGCCCAGTCCACTGTAAGGCGAATCATCCAGACGAGCATCCAGGTTTTTACAAGACTGTAATCAGGTTTTTTTTTCAAGGTCTCCAGCAGCATTTTCATAACGAGAGCCCAGGAGAGGGAAGAAAAGTGTGTGA
Organism: Hemigrammopetersius urotaenia; assembly: GCA_037974485.1. Taxonomy (NCBI): domain Eukaryota; kingdom Metazoa; phylum Chordata; class Actinopteri; order Characiformes; family Alestidae; genus Hemigrammopetersius; species Hemigrammopetersius urotaenia. The sequence continues at coordinate 13,707 of JBBPDC010184435.1, read as the reverse complement.
GAATGGAAATGCCTGAAGAACAATGTGTGGAAATTCACACAGCAGATATTCTCTCTATCCCTCTCTGCAATGGCTGACTTCAATAATACATCTAAGCCACTGAGACAAACAGCTGTAAGCCTTGGTGCAATGGCTGTCATGCTAAGAACTGCTTGGTTAGCATGAGAGAGCAGCAATCTGCCCTAGTGTTCTCCCAGTTACTCTGAGAGAGAGAGAGAGAGAGAGAGAGAGAGAGAGAGAGAGAGAGAAAAAAGTTAATGAACAGTGCAGTGACAGCAACATTGTCATTTTTCTTGTGTAAGTAAAAAATGGTTCATGGTTGAAATGTGTGAGTTGCTTGCACAGGAATAAAATGTGTTACACAATTGCATTCTTTTACTTTTACTGCCAGTAACTGTTTTTGCTGTAACACATTTTATTCACGTGCAAGACATTTTAATTATATAAATTCTAAGCACCATTTTTTCAAGGTAATACTTGTTCACTTTGTGAAGAGCTTAGAGCAGATATAACCAGCTTTATTTGACCACTGAGGATATTTTCCAAATTCGTGGACCTTTTTCAGGTACTTTCGGCTTTTATTTCATTGTGGACTGTATTTTGTCTGGTCAACTTCATTTCATTTGTTAATGTACATCCATGCATGCATTTCAGTGCTGCAACACATTCCATAACAGCTGGAATGTGTGCAATTTAGGGACGAGGTAAAATAATGAAATAATAAAGTGATTTCAAAAAGCTGATGTCAACAGGTGAACAATTTGGTACAAAAAAAAATATCCACAGAAGGCTTGGAGAAGCAAAGAAGGGCAGAGGATAACTAGTTAGTCAACAAATTCATAAGAAAATTGTTGAACTGTCTAAAAGAAAGAAAGATCAGATAGAATTTGCATACTTCTTTCTCACATGTGAATATATCATTAAACATTTCAGGAGCAATTTCAGATTTCCGGCTCTGCATGAGGAACCATTATTCACCAATAACAACATGGACAAGAGGTATCTTTGGCAACCATTGTCAAGCATTACAATATAGAGATCCATTCACAAATGCCATTTAAAACTTTACGGTGCAAAAAAGAGGCCTTATGTTAACCATGTCCAGAAATGGCATCAAGTTCTCTGGGCTTGGAGGCATGTGAGATGGACTGTAACACTATAGTAACATGTAAATAGTTAACTCTGTTACATTGATTACAGCAATATTTCACAATTCATCTAATGATTCTTTTAAAATTTAAAAACACCAGCTGTCCATTACACTATGTGAAAGTTTCATGATGAACAGACCAATAGAACTCTCCTGTAAAGTTGAAGTTATGAGGCTTTTGTCAATCAGTGAAGATACACATTCTCAGATGTAGCACAACCATTTATACGAGATTCTAAATATAACTATACTAATAAAGGTCCACCGATACAGAATCCTTAAAATATAGAAAAGTCTGATAACACAGGTCAACAAAACATTTTTTGGAAATCATCAGAAACCACAACACACTTCTAAACCAGTAATTCCGCTTTTTGAATTATGAGTAACATTAGATTTGTAACAGACATGCATTTTTATTAAACCGCAGGCACCAATCAAGTAACTATTTCAATATTTTCAGTGCAAAGTCACACCGTGGCATAGATATAATGATCAGTGTCGGTCAGCTACCACTGTTTCTTCAAAAACACTTAACATATGATTGTTATATGATCATTATACGAACTATCATGCAATATATAAATAACTTCACCAAAAAAAACTGTATGTGCGGGAAAAACTAAACACAGATTTAAAATCAGCATGAAAAACACTACAAAACCAACATAAACTTATCTCTGATCTCTGGATCTAAATGTGTGAACATTGTGCACATTATACAATAATCTACCATACAAAATTGACCAGTGCATTAATTCAGACATGCTCATAATTAAGTAGGTGTTAGAGGTTACTCTCTAACAGATCATACTGGCAGGGCAATTTATCACTACAATGAAATGAAGGCCATTAGGAGACTGCTATTAAGGAATAAAATGCCATTAGAGTGCTGTACTGTATAGCAAGTCTCCAATGTATTAATGGGTGATTGCACTTTAATTTAAAGTTAATAGAGATGATAAATAAGTTAACAAAACTCTTTTGTGATCTGCATTGCCCCAGAAAAAGCAATGCTGTATTGTATGAATTATATATATACAATTAAGAATTAAAGTTGAAAGTACAATTAAAGTTTAACATATTTGTATTGCTTATTTACATCCTTAAAACGCAGACCTATTATCCAATTGTTCATCTTGAAGGAATAGTTTTGTATGAGTTTTTCCTTTACCCCAAATACACCACTTGGTTTCTAAAGCTGTGGTTTTATCCATTAACAGCATGTCTTATAGTGGTAGAACTCACATAAGTAAGTCTTTTAGGCAAGTGTGTGATTATTTAGGCATGTAGTTCAGCACAACAGTAACACTGCTGAATGTTCATTACTTGTTTGCTATGTTTGCCTTGTAGCTCCAGTGCAAAGCTGTGCTGTACGCTTTGATTTTTCCATTGGGCCTGAGCCTGGTAAAGGTGTTTCAGATTTCTCCCCACAATTTATGGTCAGTCGACGTCCTAAAACTAGGTCCCTGAAATCAAACCAGCAGAAAGTTTTTTCTGTCCAAGAGCTTTGGTTGTTGTGGACTTCAATTTTCCTTTTTCTTAGTGTTGTTCAGCCCTGCTTTGAACTCAAACTCAGCCCAAATAGATTGAAGTACTTCTACTTGAATGACTTTCCAGTTGGTAGTATGTATCTTAATTGATGTTTTTTTTGTGATGACATATAAAAAAAGGGCTCAAATCCATGACAACATTTAAGACCAGTCAAAAAGCAGTGATATGTTAAGCTCAACTGCAGCCCGCTTTCGGCCCTGCCATCGAGCAGCGCTTTGACAGCACTGGTTCCGCTCGGGTTTGGGTCACCTTTCTTTTATATTTAAAAGAGTTTAATTAAAGAATATATTGGACTTCAGAGGTACCAAACAATGACACTTTCAACCATGTGGATGCGAGATTGAACCAGCAGGCCCCTCCCTTCATGCCTGTTTATCAAGTCTGATGACCTCTTAAAGGGCTGCAGACAGACATCAGATAGGCAATAAGAGCACTGAGATGTTCCTCAGCCTTGAGCCTTTTCCCTCCCTAATCTAATCCACTCGCAGCACTGCTGGGAGAAAGGACAGGCTGATGAATTGGAGGCTGCTGCTGTCTGTTTCATCCCTGCTGATAATAAATGCACACTCACTCCGTGGGCCAAATGGAACACTGGTTGATATGTGCTGTCAGTTTGCTGACAAATAATTCACCTAATGCCAATTACTCACCAACATCGGTGACCTTAACTGACCTTATGAGCTTTGTCACATTAGACTTTAATTTTGTCTATACAGTCAGTTAAGGGCCTGAGTGTCTGGGTTTCACACATTCTTCACAGGTCATGATGTCAACATAAGGATTGATGCTAACTGCTTTTAAATTAAGGAATTGGGTTTTAGTGGACCTGTCTGACACTATTGCACTTAAATTGATCAACATCAATGGTTTAAGAGGGGCATCAGTGCTTAAGAGGGCAGTCTGAACTTTGAGCTTTGTGAACTCTACTGAAATATAACTGACAGGTTTCTTATGAGGGTGATGCTGATGCGTTTGTGATCCAGCAGGTGAATATGGGAGCGAGCTTGCTACGCTATATCTGCATGACCTGGGGCAGGCACTGCTGCAGAAGCTCTTATGAAAAATGAGGAGAAATTAGACTGTAGCACTCAACGTTTCTTTAAAAATGTAAACTGATAGAATGGCAGTAACAAGAAGCTGAAAAATGACTCTCTGAATGAATAGCAATGTTTTGATGTAAAGTATTTTCTTCATGCCTAGTTTTCTTGCTTGAGGCCTAGTTTAGTTATCTCTTTCTAATTTGTTTATAAAATGGCAATCTGAACTGCACGTATTTCTCATAATAACTTGCTCAGCACTGACAGCTTGGTAACAATGCTTTTCATGCTGTAGTCAATTTTCTACTTTAGTGTACAAAATGGGAAATGAACATCTTAAAACTACATCATTCTAAATATTTTATTTCACTCTGCAGTGTGAAAGAAAAGTAATGACAAATCTTCATCAAATTCCCGTCATCGCTCCTAAGTAAACCTTTTCGTCACCAGTTGTGTTTCAGCAGGAGTTTGCCAGGATACAAACTTTAAACAAGGCAGCCTGTGAAAATCTTTAACAAATGACACCAACAGAATCGCCTATATTAATGCACATTCTTTATCAAATTCAGAGCTTCTTTGCCGTTCTTTTTGTTTTATTTTGCAGAGCTGTTGTATAAAAGCGATAGAATACTCCAGGTGATTCATGATGGTGCATTCCCTCTCATGTTCTATTGCTTAAATATCTACACTATATGGACAAAACTACTGGGACGCAGCTGTTTGTCAGGCATTGAGCTAGGCCCCTTACTTCCCGTGGGGCAATCTTAATGCTTCAGTATACCAAGACATTGTGGACAACACCATGTTTCCCACTTTGTGGACACAGTTTGGGGAAGAAACTTTCTAACACATTTGGATGAACTGGAATGAAGATTGTGGGCCAGGCCTTTTCGTCAGTGCCTGACCTCATAAGTGCTCTAAAGAATGAATGGACACAAATTCATACAGAAACACTCCAAAATCTTGTGGAAAGATTTCCAAGAAGATATATGTTATAGATTTACTGAGAGTCTAGGTATTTGCATGAAATGGTTGAAATGTTGGTTGAAATGAAGTGTCTCAATACTTTTGTCCATATAGTGTATTTTTGCAAATAAGATGTATAGATGTAAATAACTATTTACAGTTCACATAATAGTGTCCCATAATATAAAGTGTTCCAATATTTATGTGCATATAGTGCATTTCCACACAAATGAAAGTTTTGTCACAGTATTTTAAATTCATTTTAAATTTACAAACCAATCTCAATCAAATGAATAGAAGGTATTCCTTTTCATAAGCATTCTTTTATGTTCATAGACATTACAAAAATGTGGTATATAATTAGTGCCGCATTCTTGTAACTCAAAGCTTCCTTGCCAGCATTCTGCAGTGCTCCAGATAGCTCCCTCTAAGTTGCTCTTCTGCCTTCAGCAGTCGTTGTGTAAACCTGCACTGACAGATTGGAACAGACATTTGTTTTCCCAATCAGACACGGAGCCACAGTGTCCTAGAGGGTAATCATGTTCAGCTGCACATTACTGTCTCCACTGGCTGGTTTAAAGCAGGATTCTGGGCATTTCTGAGCCAGTGAACATCCATGCTGTCTAAGAGCACACCTGTCAGTCATTCTCTACATGTTAGTTTGCCTCGCCTGGTCTCCTCCTGTTCATATACAGCAGTAACATAATAAGCAAAACAAAACCAGTTAAATGTCATTCCCTGTTTTGTATCCAGCACTTTCAGAACATGGTTGGTCCTTCTATGATTTCATCAATTCATTTGAAAACGACAAAGTCACATATAAGCAGCATTGCATCAGAATCTTTCTCAACAGAATCTGCAACAAAATAGACTTCAAATCTTTTGCATTTTTCCAAATATCTGAGCATTACTGTGCACATCACATTACTATCACAATATATTTAATCAATTAAAACATAAGAATGAGTTTACTGGGTACCAAAGCAACATGATGCTTTAAGACTTTTGAGTTTTGAGTACCTACAGGTTATTTTTATAACTTGGTTATGTTTATCCAGAGGTAGCTTGCCAATAGAAATGTTTTTTAAGGAAAACTTCAGTCTACTTTACATTTGTGGCATCTGGCAGACACACTGATGCAGAACAGGTAAATTATCTTAATTCACAGATTATTTATTTAATTTATCACCGATTATTTACTGTTAAGACGTGATGTGTTTTCAGTGGAAGAAATGATGGCAACACTTCTCTTCTTGCCTTTGGTTACAGAGCTAAGAGTAACTGTAAGAGTCACTGGGCAAACATTCCTGCAGTTCCTTCTATAACATTATAAAATGGCATGATGTGAGTCTCTGACTAATTCTGTAAATATATTTACTGGCAGCCTAATTTCAGACGAACAACGAGTCGATTAAACAAATTAAACTTAGTAGGGATGATTTAAAAAGCAGCTGTTAAGAAAAGCAAAAAAATCAAATTGCCATGGTATTTTGAGTTCTACTAAACTTTTTTTTACTGTGTGCACTAAATGTTCTAAAAGAAACTAAATAATTAGGGACATCTGGCAACTTCTTAATTATGAATGTGTCTAATAGGTATGTGTTAGACCCGTATTCATTGTGGTCTGTCACACAAAACCCCTAAATGGTCACTTTTGCTACCCATGCAGTCCGGTAGCAAAAGTGACCATTTAGGGGTTTTGTGTTTGTGTGTGTGTGTGTGTGTGTTCATGTGGGTTTGTGTGACACTTACCTGTGTTCTGCTCAGACTGATTGAAATGAGATGGTCACACATAAAGCCTGGTCCTCACAATGCCGCTCTTGATGTGCAAATCAGCCATGCACTCTGTAAGCAAGCCATTTTCAAATGCAAATTTCTAACGAGTGCTATTAATAAGAGTAGACCACTTTTAATGGTCATCTGATTTGCACAAGAAGAACTATGTTGTTGTGCACACTGGGATTGTCTTGGGATTCAGAATTATAAAACCATTATACAGTATACATTAAAATACCTGCTGAAATATATGATTGTACGTGATCAACATGTTGTTTTTAATCAAAGTTGTAATCAACATTCCCCTGACACCTTGTAAGCCGTTAATGAATGGGGTGCAGTTTTTTTTTATTGTTGGCAGAGTATATTGTCCTGTTGTTTTGGTTGTTCATGTTTTTTGCACTCTCTCTCTTGCTCTCTTTGTCTTGTTGTGCCCTTGTGTTGGACCATGGTCCTTGAAAAACGTCGTTGCATTTCACTGTTTACTGGGTATATAAATGAAATGACAATAAATCTACTTGACTTGACTTGACCTGAAACATAAACTGTAATATAAACTCTCCCCCCACACCTCCAACACACCCTCCCTGGAACAACTCAGACTTCAATTACCTCAGTAAATACCCTTCTACCTATAACACTGAATCTTCTCTGTCCTGTTGCACAATCATATTTATGTCTACCTCTGTTCTGCATTTTTCCATGTGACTCTCTGCTGCTAGAATGCAGTACCTGTCAATATACTGTATTCATCCAGACTGTAGCTATTGTCTATTGCGCTAATGTTGTCTGGTTCAATTGTATTGTTGCACTTCCTGCACTCTGTTTTGTCCTGTCTGATCTTGAAGTGATCTGTTCTGTTCTGTTCTTGTGTATGTTTATACAACTTAAGACTACTGTTGCTGCACTGTGTTGTCTTTCATGTCTTTTATGTCTTTATGTTCTATCTGTGAAGAGGGTGTTCAAGTAAGAATTTCATTGTGCTCTGTACATATGACAATAAACTTCAACTTCAACTTCAACTTCAAGAGGAGAACCATCAAACTGTGCTGGACACTGGTCCTCCAGGACTGGAGCTTGACACCCCTGATCTATGGTAACTCCTTCCAAGAAGAGTAGAGACCCTTACTATGACAAAGGGGGTGCCTTATTAATACCCCTGATTTCAGATGAAATATTAGATGAGCAAGTGCATACAAACCTGCAAAGGTTTTGGTAGCTTACCTTACAGCACCAAAGAGAACTGGCTTTTAGCAGTGCAGATTCATGGAACCTAATACCCTAAACTGTAGATTCTTAGCAAGCAAATAAATTCTCCCTAACGTTAAGATAAAAGTGACACATTCTAAATGCAAATCAGAGACATAACTGCAGTTAAAAGCTTCCCATGTCGATTTGTTAATCCATAGAAACACGGGTGAGGCAATAACTGCATCAGTGAGAGAGAAAGCAGGGCAACATTAGACTTGTTAGTGTATGCCAAACTCAGGCAGACCCATATATCCCGTTTGAGCCGTCAGGGATTCATTGGCCTGCAATGGGAACAATGAATTTACTCATTAGGGCTGCTGAAGGAGCCAAGAGGCCAACACCAGAGTGAGGTCTGGTGTAATTCTGAGGGACCTTATTACCTCATCACTCTAGAAATAAGATTACATGGCTCAGACAGCAGCTCACAATGACCAAGTTACTTTGAAAGGTGGCAGGGTTGTGTGTGATCTGTACCAGAGGACAACTCTATGCCATTTTATTCTAACAATGAGAAACATGGAGGTTGGGTCATTACAGTACCAGAACACAATTCACAATAAACTAAAGGACATCAAATGTCCATTGCCATTCTGCTGCAGTTACATTTTACTTCACCTAATGTTAACAATAAAGGACAGAAACAGAGGTCTTCATTCAAACAAGCAAAACACAGGAAACATCTCCACACTAATGATATCAAGCTAACTGTCCTCCAGTAACTTTCATTCACTGTCAGTCATGCTTGTGTCGCTAGCTTTAAATATGTGATCATATCAATAGTCTTTATCTGTTCATCTGTTATTGCTGATGGGTTCATCAGGATTGTTCAAGGTTTTAAGAGCTGTCTTTCCTCGTGAGATCGAACAGCATGCCTTAAAAATTTAGCAGCACTGCGACACAGACCAGCAGTACCTCTGACTTTCCAAAAGAACATGAGGAGGCCTTAGAATTGAATAAATCGTCTTGTGCTACTTACCAAGAGCACTACCACTGGAGGATCACTGTGGGCTGAATGCTGCAAACTGAGAATGCACTATGCAGCTGTTTATGCCAGATGGGTTAAAGATGCTTCTAGATTTGCCTGCTCCACTACATGAATGCTGTAAAGAACCACACTGGTCTGTATGGTATGTCTGTTTAATATTTTTGATAGAAAAAGTAGGTGTTTACATCACATGCTGAAGATAATCACCAAAGGATGGGTGAGCAACATTCTGGTATTCACTGTTACTGCTATTCACCATGACTGAGGTTATCCTCAGTAGGAGGCTTATATAAAGGCTGATGTAGTTATTGATTTCTTTCTCCACATTACAAAAACATTGAACCACACTAGCCAGCTCAAGTGCCCTGATCACTGGCTATGTAAGCTGTGTAATATTTATAGCACGTTTTACTGATTGCAAAATCACTGAAATTAATTCCCTATCATGTTTTATATCCATATCAATCAGCAAACTTATATTCCAGTAATCTTGGCTAAACAAGGCTTCCACCAACTAGCCAGTTTCAACATATTAATCACTGTAAACTGTAAAGTTGTCAAGTTATGTACTAATGTCAGTTACTGTGAATATCCATTTTATGCTGTATATATGGCAACATATACCATATCAACCACAGGCACAAACCACAGTCTTCAAAAACTCCAAAATCCCCAATAATTTTATGATAATTTACCCATTATGTGGTGGTGAGAGATGTGGGAATGTGTGTGTGTGTGTGTGTGTCTGTGTGTGTGAGAGAGAGAGAGAGAGAGACAGAGAGAGTATAAAATATTGATAACACTGCAGTATCAGCCGAGTATCTGTGTATTTATCTGCAGTAACTGTGAATTTATCAAGACAGAGCCTCTCAGAACAGATTTCTTTTGGAAGTTTGTGCTGAAAGACTGACTCAATCATGACCACAAGAGGGCGATAACACTCCGTCTTAGTGTTCAGGCTTGTTTTTCTTTCTTATTTTTCCTAGATTTGACCCAAATAACACATACCAGTAGGATGCAAAATGTAAACTATATTTTAAAAATATTATTTTTAGGGCATCTCTCTCTTTTACACACACACACAAATACACACACTACATGAACAAAAGTATTGGGACAAAGCTGTCTTTCAGGGTTTGGGCTGGGCCCCTTACTTCCAGTGAAGGGCAATCTTAATGCTTCAGCATACCATGCCATTTTGGATAATCTCAACCTCATCCAACACCTTTGGGCTGCACTGAAACGAAGCTGCAAAGGAGGGGGGCATTTATAACATACAGTATTATACTTACTAAATGTCATGCTTGTTTATTATGTTATTACTATTCATCTTTTTGCAAGAAACAAAAGCGCATAATTACTGCAAACCGCACAGAATTCCAACACTTCTGCTTTAGGATATCTTTGTTTTTTACTCTTTGACTGCTAATTTCTGACTTTAAAATTGTTTTTGAATCCTTGTCTGTCTGGCCCAGCAGGATGGCAAAATATGAATTCTGGGCATGAAGTGATGTAAAGTTTACAGTTGACCTGACGCATGCCTTTGTTTCCACCAGGAACATAAATGTGAACCAACTGACCTTTGGTGACGCAGTTGGGTGGGAACTTGTTTGCAAACGTGACACAGATTTGTCACATGTATCTTTTTGATTTAAAGGAAACTACTGGAATGAGTAAATTATTACACACCATGCTGGAAAAAAAATGTTTTGTGTGTCCACAAAGTTGGAAGCATTTCGCTGTCCTACATGTCTTGGTATGCTGGAGTTTAGGGATTATTAACCCTTTACTGGAAATCAAGGAGCCAGATAGTGTAAACGGATTGGAGATCTGCTGGTTGTGGGAGGAGCCTGTCCGGAGCCGCTCTTCCTCGTTTTCCGTTCTTTATACCACATGAAAACATGGAGATGTCAACACGCAGCTAGCATTTCATCGCTGCCGGCTGTCTGTAGTCTGGCTATGCGTACTTCAGCTTGATCCGAGGTAAAAAAAACAAAAAAAAACCAAACAAACCCTAAAGCTTTCTTTGTTTGCCAGTGCTAAACCTGTGTTTACAGGGTGTGTTGCTAAAGGCTAAAGAGCCAGCGAGGTACCGCTAACTTCTCTGCCGTGTTGCTTTCAGCTGTGATGAACCGGTTGGGACCGGTTCTGACAGCTCCTTGGATCGTGTCGTTTCAGTATTTTCAGTTACTAACGTGGCTGAAGTCTGATATTATCTGTTTGTTGCACAAGATACTCGTCTACGTGTTTGCTTTCATCCGTTCGGTACTCCAGTGTCACAAGAAGAAACAAGATAACTGCTCTTAACTGAGCAGTGCAGGTCATTTCGAGTCCACCATTCCTCCCAATTTTGTGCCTAATTAACTCAAATTGTAGTCTTAACTGAGATCTTACGTAAAATATATCTGGAAACGTCTGGTGGTTCGATTGTTGCCACTGCAATCTCCCGAAGTTAGTGGTTAGGGTGTTCGCCCTGCGATCAGGAAATCGTGGGTTCGATTTCCAAGACCGCTAGGCACCTTTGAGGTACCCTGAGCAAGGTACTGTCACCACACACTGCTCCCCAAACGTTGTGTTCCTGGCTGCCATAAGCACCACCGTGGTACCCTTGAGCAGCTATTAGCCTGGTGGTAACGGAGTTACCCTTGAGCCCCTTCAATCGGAAGATTGCGGATTCGAATCCCAGGACTGTCAGTGGCATCGCTGAGGTACCATTGGACCAGGTACCGCCCCCACACACTGCTCCCCGGGCTCTATGTTCCTGGCTTCTCCCTGTTTCACTTGGTAAATGGGTTAAATGAAGAGAACAATTTCGTGCTGTTCATACTGTTTGCTGCGCTTAAATACGATGGATAAACATGAGATGAGGTTATCATGTGCTCCATCTCACTATCGGCCTGTGTTTTGTTGATTTTTTTTATGGACAGCCTAGCATTTTGACATATTATAGTGTAATCGTCTTCTTTTTCAGGCCCCCTGTACTATAACAGCCTTAAACCCTGCCTCTAGCTATCATGGACTCTACACAAGTGACGCTAACTGTGAGGGGATCTACATTACTTGGTAAGTGAAATGGTGTTTCTTAAATATGCTGCCTTTATTTCCACCTGATGACCAGAGAGACAATTTGCTGCAATCTTCTTCAGTTAGCAAAGTTTGAATATTTGGTAGCTGGTGGCCTAGTTGTTAGGGAATTGCATCTGTGATCTAAATGTTGTGAGTTCCAATCCCAGGATTGCTAGTGGCACCCGTGACCAAGGTACAGTCCACACGTACTGTCTCCCAGGTACTGTGTCCCTAGCTATCCACTGCTTCACTTGTTGAATGGGTTAAATGTAGAAAAGAATTTTGTGCTGTTCACACTTTGTGCTTTGCTGTGTTCACATGTGACAAATGTACACTTGACACATTTTACACTTCACACAGTATTTGATCACAGTGCCTTTTCATCATAGCATGACACTGAAGTAAACCCAGTCTTCTAGTACAGTATAGAGCAACAAATGAACAATGAATGCCTTTCATAATTGGCTAATATTAAAAAAGCTGCTCATAGTTTTAGTCTTTATTTTAGCTGTGGTTGAGAGGTAAATGCTTCTTTAGCAGTAGAACAAATAAACCGTTAAGATGGTACCCATGGTTTCAGATTAGGTGGGTGTTTACACTTTTCCGCAAAGGATTTACAGATTTTTGTGGTCTGTAAAACTGCATAGACCGTGAACTTTAGTCTGTAATTCAGATGCCTTGAGTTCTGCAGGGACCTGCTGTAGCCTGCTTTTTGTGCAGATTTACTTTAGTTTTGAATCAGCCTGCTTGGAAACACTGAACTCACCACAGTAAATCTGATCTTCAATTTCAGTTGGAGGTTCAGAGGGTTTAATGGATGAAAGCCGGCTACTATTTCATCAGTATTTTGATCTGTAACTTGAAACTCTGTACATAGAGACAGAGTTTTTATGCCCAGAGGACACTGGAACTTTTCTACATGTTGCTGCTGTCTAAAAACAGTTCAGTTGACAGTATTTATTCAGTCAAAGGAACATGGATAATGGTTGTTTTTTTTATCCAAAAAAATGTAGAATTTGTTTAACAGGTTGTTGTTTTTCTTGTCAGGTGAGGTGATTGCAGTTGTTGGCAGCTGTGAGGCACTTGGCAGCTGGTGCCATCAGAATGCATTGCCCTTACAACCAGCAGATGGAGATGGGTAAATGTACATACATTTTCATACGTTACTTTAAGTCATCATTATTAAATTCATGGTTGTTCTGTCTCATCAAAGCACTTTATGGAAAAAGACCATCACAGTTCCAAGGGGGGTAGAAACCACGTATCGCTACTTTAAGGGTTTCTTTCTGGAATCTAAGGTGAGACCCTATTCTTTCTTCAAAGTGTAACAATGAATGTTTTATTGGTAACTAGCCATATTGTCTACTGTCAGTTATTAAACCAGTTTCAGATTATTTTTAATGTTATAAAATATAAATATTTTGTTTCAAACTTTATAATTGACACATCGAGTGTGTGCATCTGTGTCTGTGTGTGTAAATATTTGTAAATACATGTCTATATATAGCAACAGTTACCTTTGTGAGAATGTCTGTGTCTTGTAAATAGATGGCCCCCTCTGTATCACAGTCTTCTCAAAAACATATACTATATTTGATATTTTCGAGCATGCTTTCAGCACAGTAAGTGCTAATTGCAGAGTTACACTCACACTGCCAATTGTCATTAGGGCCACTTGTTTAGGTGCAGCAGAGGAAGCACTAAATGGTAGGAGTGTGACGAGATCTCGTGGTACGAGATCTCGCGAGATCAGATTTGTCTCGAGATGCGTCTGGTCTCGCGAGAACGTGCCGATATCCTTGCGTTACTAAAAGTTGCGCCTGTGAAGTAGAGCTGGGATACTCTGATCCTTTTTCGGATTCGACTCCCTCTGAGTCACTCAGTAAAGTGATCCGGATCTGCAAATCACTTGAGTCACTATT
>JBBPDC010184425.1:0-15576 GCA_037974485.1 Hemigrammopetersius urotaenia | reverse complement strand
AAGCGTCGCCTGAAGACCCACCTTTTCAAGGAGCACTTTGGTGACTAACTATGTCTCTTTCCTACTGCTTACTTATTACAAAAAAAAATCCTTTCCCTTGACTTCCCACTTCTCTATGACTTGCGTTATTCTTCTCTATGACTTGCGTTGTTCTTCTCTATGGTTTATGTATTGTTGGGTTAGGTGTTGGCTAATTATTATTTGACAGATGTATAGATTCTCTGACTGCAGTATCTTGGCTAAATAGTTGACTTGGATTTAAGCTCTGGATAAGAGCGTCAGCTAAATGCTGTAAATGTAAATGTAAGTGTGTGTGTGTGTGTGTGTATATGTGTGGAAAAGTGTAATCAGAGGTCTGAGAAATTGTAAATGATAAAAATCAGTCATTCACGGCAACTTTTTCATAGAGAAGTGTATTCAACCAAGCAAAGCTGTTTTAGCATTAGCTTCTAAGCTAGAAAATAAACAATATTTGGTTAGAGCACCAAATTAAACAACATTTCTGGATTTTTTATAATCATCTGCCTCAGTCCAACTACCACCAATTGTGACACAATAATTGGCCAAGGTTGGTATTAAGGCACCACAAAGAATTCATGAATCCATTTCTTAAGCCACACATCATCATAAGGACCCCCCACCTCGATCCTCGTCAGATTTTTTCCTGCAGGATCCATATGAGGGCCAGTTTAACATCTCCAGCTCACCTGACTTTGAACTGTAGGAGAAACGCCCCCAGAGACAGAATCGTCCCACCAGGACCCACTGCACTATAAGACTGTGAAAAGTGGCCATATTACCAGAAGAAGAGAACATATGACTGAGAGAGGCAGAGAATGTCAAAAGTCAGGCTGGGCGTCTTCTCCTTTAACCCTCAGAACTCAGAGTGTATCAGTAAACTTTGATTTCAGTAAATATAAACAGTGTAAAACAGTCTAGAACCGGTGTTGGTTCTCCTACACTCTCTGCGTTTTTTCTCTTGGAGCCCCTCCCTCTGTGGGTTTTCCCCTCCCACTTTTGGGCGGCGACTGTTGTGAAAGTTCAGAGATCTTGTGTTTTTTCTGTTTGTTATTTTAAAACAGAAAATAATTATTTTTTTCACTAAACTCCAGTAGTGTTTTTTATTATTACATGCTTTTTACATCACAGTAACTTTGGTTCTACGTGACACAGGAACACCAAGCAAAGCTCAGCATGAAGTCTGACACTTCAAGCACCGACACAAATGACAATTTACCATTTATTACATTTCTATCAGTCATGCTATAATGAAAGCCCTCCAAAACTGGTGAGGATCTTGATGAATGAAGTCTGCTCCATCATGTAAAATGGTTCAAAATCTGCTACATTTGAACAATTCCAGTACAGTGCAAAAGTCTTAGTCCCCTGAGAAAAGTATGCTTAAAAGCTGTTTACTGCTGGGCAGTGGTGTTAAGTTAGTGTTAAAACACATTACAACAAACACAAACAATGTTTTTTTTATCTGCAGCAAAGTGTTCGTGCTGAACCATTTCCAGACCTCTTTCCTCATGGAAGCCCAGTTTTACCTGCAGCTCCATCAAACCCCTGGTTTGGCTCTTTTTACTGCAGTAGATTAAATTAGGTGTTGATTATGGAAGACTGCCCCCTGTAGTTAAGGAATGGAAATCTGATAAATGCCGTAAATGTAAATGTTCTTCAAACCAGCTCACAGAATATCCACTACTTTTTAGAAAAAAAGAAATCTTGATACTTTTTACTGCTCTCTTGTTTGTTTGCATTTATTCTAATATTCAGCTGTTTTTGCTGCAGAAAGATGCCACTGCTGATAGAAAAGACAAAAATTTGCACAGGTGCCTATGACTTTGCACAGTACTGTTTATCTGACAATTCCAATTTATTTATATCTTATTGAACTACACTGTTGCCTCATGCATCAGGAATTTGAAGTACATCCTAGTGCTTGACATTTCTACAGCCTGCAGCAGGGCCTGGATATCCACTCTACCCAGGCACTGCAGTGGGGCTTCATTATTACTTAATCAGGGCAGCAAAGCTTTCCACCTCCACCTATGATCCATACGCTCGGAGCTCCATTGGCTTTTAATCCCCAGAGTCTGCTGTATAGACCCGTGACCACACGCCGAATTCAGATGTGAGGTGACAAGGCCAGAGGCGCTTTCTGGGCAGCTCATTAGAGTGTCTGCCTACTTCAGCTATTGCCAAGTTCAAAGACCCGGGACACAATACAGGGAACTTCCTGCTGATATGGTAACTACGCCGGCACTAAGGCTATATTAGAAGTGCTAGTTTCACTCTTATGCATAATTAAAAACAAATCCAAAGGCTACTCTGGAATTCAGTAACAGTGTCTTCTTATTTGGAGAATGTTAAAGTTTGACTTGTTTCCCCCTTTTGGGAGAAATGGGGAGCAAAAGAAAATAATATGTATCTCAGAAGACATCGGTAGGGAGACTTAGTTTTGAGAGGAGAGCAAAAACTGGTTTTAGGCTGTTTTACGGCATATTTATTTGTTAAAATCAGGTTTTACTAATCCACGCTGAGTTAAAGAAAAAAAAAAAACAACAATATTTTCCACTCACTCAGGTATAAAAGCTAAGTGATCTCTGAAGTCCCAATTTTGTTTCTTTAGTCAAAAACTGGATTTGCAAGGTTTGCATTAATAAAAGTAGAAGTCAATAGTCACCCAAATCGCTTCTGTAACAACGCAAATATCTTCCTCAAGCCAGCTGTTCCAGGTGGACCAGGCTTGTGGATGTAGCTTAGGACTCAGTATGACTTACTGTGAGCTGTAAAAATGAAATGAGACTGGATCTGAAATTCCTCTTTAGACAACAGGGTCTGTTTTCACAAACAGGAGTAGGATCTCTGATCTAAATTCAGTTTTTGTGATGAATTCCCAGTAATTTGATTTGAAATTCGTCCTTCTTACAACTTTTGAAACAGTTGTGAGTCGGGGCTGAGTTTTGTTCACTTTTACAGCTCACAGTAAGTCATACTGTGTTCTAAACCACATCCAAAATCTGCAACACCTTAATATGGAGTTGAGCAACTTTAACTACACTGTAGCGGGGTATTAATGCAAAAGAACGGTGTTTGTTCACAACATTAGCCTTGTAGCTCCACTTCTACACTACAGAAGTAAGTTCAACTACATTCAAGATCTGTTTGATTTTTATTCACATTTCCTTTAATAACTACACATTGAGTCATGTAATGTAAACATGCTGATATTATATTTGATATGGACAGCAAAACATTCCACACCCATGTTACAAAAGCCAGCACTGCCAGTTGTTTGCTGTCTGATTGCGGCTTGCTTTGCTCTAAACCCACTTGGCTTCAAATTTTGTCTGATGACAAAGCATTCAGCTCCACCAGGCCCAAAGCTTTCAGTTCTCCTAATCACTTCAAACTCTCACTAAATTAAGCTGTGGGTGTCAAGATAGCGCTCTTAAAATATCATGAGAGATTAGCGATCTGCACGGATTAGCTCATGGCTAGGCACCATGGTGAAAATGAACAGAGATTGGCTCATCCATGTTAGCATGCTAGCATGCTCCAGTGGGCTAACTGCCCTGGATCAGGACTGGGAGCCGGGACATGGATTGGAGTGTTGACTTTTTTCCTCTTTCTGGAACAGTAAGAGGCTCCGTCACAGATGGTGCCATCACAGGAAAGTAATCTGGGGCCATAGATACAAAAATCTGCACCAATCTGGAGAAGATAATCTCCACCCACTGTTCTAAGAGGATATTAAAAGGAGAGAATGGATTTTGTAGGGCGAAGAGAACCGACTGCCAGACTGTAGTAGGGCTGACCAGCGTAGTGGTTGTTAGTTGGACTGTGTAATATTGATCTTGTAGATGGCTACAGTACACATATATTAACAATTACTAAAGGTACACTCACATTATTAAGGTGAGGAGAGTGCGATTCGCTTGCCCAGATCTGAAGCTTTTAGAGGTGTGTGAGTGACCTGGGCACACTTTCATATGTGCTTCTAGACTGGATACATATCTGACTCCTGGGCATGCAGTCATAATGAGAAGTACAGGTCTGAACAGGTATAACCACAGGCCTACCCAACCTGGCCCAATGGGTACTGCTAAATTTGGAATCCCAACCCAAACCTGCCCAATGATGGATCATCACAGATGCAGTTGTACAGTGCTATTTAATCATATTGATGTATTTTTGTATTTTGTACCAACATGTTGTGTCCATGTTGGCGGTAAGTCACCTCCAACTAGGGCTGCACAACATATACAATATCACAATATCGGTTTCTGCAATAATTGTATTGCAAAAGGAGTTTCTGACAGGGCGACCAATCCCAGCTCCAGGTGAGTCACTGGACGTTGTGATGAATTGAAATGTAACCCAACAGAAGCCAAATTATTAATCACAATAATGATATTTTGTCCATATCATGCAGCTCTAGACCCAACGCACTGCCACATATATACCATTGGACCACAATTTGTATAAAACATTTGTTCCCATTTAATCTACTCAGTATGACAAAGATAAAACAGCTTGACAGGCGTAAAATAATGTTTTGCACACATGAAAAGTCAGTCCAAACTTGTCCTGAATACAATATGGTGTAGTGTCATTTCAGGTAAATAAAAACCCAAAAAACTAAACAAACAAAAAAACCCAATAATGAGAATGGTTTGTTTGTGTATATTATGTGTTCGAAGTGGTGCAGCAGTTGCTAAGCCAGTAAATGCTGCAGGAGCACTAAAACATCTTGCTGCTGTTGTTTATAATGCACATGAATCATTCACAGCACTTTATTGAGTGGGATGTGCCCAGGCACGAGCTTTCAGGGCAGAAGTGCGAAGCAAGAGGCAGAAGAATCAGATCCGAGTGGAAAAAAAGGAACACAGCCTAAAGTGTAAGCATAAGTTTCTTGTGTTCCGTGAGCCAAACAAAAATGTTCCTGTAGGAGTCGGGATGAACCAAGGCCTTTTCATGATCCAGCAAATGAAAATCATTTAGGTGCAAAATAATGCAGGGAAGAGCTATAAGCTTGGATAAAATAAACTTCAACAAAATGTATTTCAGTCAATTACTCTTATTTTCCGTATGTGTCTTGTCACTGTCCACCCCTTGTAGTTGCCTCCATACTATTATTGAGATAACTATTATTAAAGAAGTTATGTGCTTCTGCTTTTTATGCTTTTTTTCAAGCTTTGTCAGGTCAAATTACAATAAACACAACAGTGTGACAACAGTTCGTTATTTGTTCATCGGTTCTTGTTCTTATGTTTTTGTTTAATGGGTGACAATAACCTGTTTCAATTACCTATACAGTAACCTCCCACTTTCACGCGGATCAGCAGTTGCGGTTTCAGTCCTTCTTGGATTTTCAAACTTCCCTCGCGGTTACCAAAGCAACCAGACACCTGAACAGAATTCACAAGGACGAGGGGGCGTGGCACATGAGGCCCAAATATAAACAACCAGCGAGAAGTTTAGAAGTAGCCAATCCAAGAACCTTATTTATTTCACCGTGCTGCTGATTGGCTACTGCCCTGTGACGCTGCAGTCCAGAAATTCCTCCATGAAGCGTCTCAAGTGTTCACATGTTTTTCATTTTGTTCTTCTTAAAGCCCTGTAGTTTTAATACAGTACATTAAATTCATTTATTACTGTATTTACCTGCTTATATGAAAGAAAAGGCGCTGAATGAATTCCAGTCCAGTCTATACAGGGGTAACATCGCTATTTACATTCAGGAGTTCAGTGTAAACTGTACAGTACAGATACCTTTACATTTTCTTTAAGGCTATTGAGTATAATGTGTTCTGGGAGCATATTTGGGGGTATATTTAGGGTTTACACTATAAATACACTATTTATACCACATCAAAACAATATGTTTTTCACTAAGCGTGGGAGCTCTTGGAACGTAAGACCCGTGAAAAATGGAGGGCTAGTGTATTTGGTTTGAAAGTGCAAATCAGGCAAAAACCTTTTTTCCACACTATAAACGAACCAACGCATGGTTGAACTTGAGCAAGATCGATTTCTCTTTTGGTTAGACAAAACTGAAAAGTCAGAAGGTCTGGAATAAATAAGGTAGGCGTGAAAGCTTACTGTGAAAAACAGTATCAAAAACTCAAACAGCATTTTGGAAGGCCTAGTGCCCTCAGACAAATTGCATCTGGCAACTCCACTGTGATTGCTCAAAGGCAACCCATGTGATGTGTTTTACCATTTCATTTCCCCTCTGGTTAACTCACACTGTGCTAATTTTCTTATGCTGCTTGATGCCTGGAGGCGCTCTGGAAAGGCGTCTTTGGTGCTGAGGTTGAGTAAGTCACTCGATCACTGCAGGGCTTTCTCTCACTGGCTCCGAGCTTGGGGAGACAGGCCAGCGCAGAGCAGCCATGAAGCCAGCTTGTGAAATACCAAAACCACAGTGCGGCGCAGGGTAGAGCACTTCCTGCCGACAATATGGAAAGACCATTTGAACAGCCCAGAATCAGCACAAATCATCCATCTGTTTCACACTTCAGCCAAATACTGCCAACAAATGATCCAAAAGCTCCTAATAACAGTCAGCAGGAGGCAATGGAGCATTTTCATTAGCAACAGCATGTTGTCAAGGCTGGAACAAAATCTTGGATTTTTTACACTGTTTAAAATTGCCAGCCACGAAACCAAAGAAACACGCAGAAGTTAATTAGAATAAAATATCATTACATCATCTTGGACTGACCTGTTCAGAACATTTTCATTGTATATTCCATTCCCTAACTACAATGGGCAGTCTCTCTGGAGCAACTTGGGGTTAAAGGTTTTTAAAGGTCGTGGTGCTGAAGGTAGGATTCGAACCCATGACCTCTAGGCCACCACCAACCCGTTTTTTCCCTCCCCATATGAGGTTTTGTACTGAGAGTAACTACAGAACTTCTTATGAATGTCAGAGTCCTGCACCGGATCAGGTAACCATATATAGTTGCTCAAACGGGCGAATTTTAACATTCTGGAATTTTATGGGCAGGTGGGTGGCTCAGTCATTTTTCACTGCTCTTCTTCTGCTGGATTTGTAATCCAAGAACGTAAGACACAGATCAAACTATATTGTGGCGAGCATGAGAGAGAAAAATGCGAAGACAGACTGTTATTCAGGCAAAATCCCAGCTAACAGCTGGATACTTTGTACTGCAGAGTACTACGCCTCCACTGGCATGCCCAGGTACTACTCCACTAGTCCAACAATGGAGCTAAGACTCTGGAGGAGGGGGACTGGGGAGAAGGACTCGTATTCACTATTTAACACAGCTAACTCACACACACTCACCATAAATAATCTTTAATACTACATAAAAAAATCTAAGCCCCCTCTAATGTTCCCCAAAGACACAGAAAAAAGATCCAACCGGCCACTTACTCCACAAGCAAAGCTTCCTGGGAGGCCAGTCCTGCCGTGCACTTCTATTTTGTGTGTGATTTATCACGGGCCCAGGCGGGTAACAGGCGGGATGTTAACGGGCCCAGGCGGGTGCAGATTTAATTTTGATGTAATCACGGGTGAACGGGCGTGTGTGGTGCTGTACTGTGTGGGTGGTGCAGGTCTCCAAAAGTGGACCTGTGCAGGACTCTGCTGGAGGTCAGAGGTTATAGCTTTTCTAATCTGAGTGAAGCAGGACATTCAAGCAGGAACTAATGGTATATGGGATTTTCTTCAAGATTTGATTTAGCCAAAAATGGTTTAAAATGTATCAATTATAAAAAATTGGTTTTACAACATTTCTATTTTATCTTCTTTATGATACATGGTTCTATTTTTGCTGAAAAGCACCAGTTATCTCTTTTCTTCTATGGCAAAAGCAGAAGACAAGGACAGTGAAGTTGTAAATGAGCACATTGAAGAGCATCAGATGTTACTCTCAGAGGCTGCCAAGCCAAAATATTGTAAAAACTTATTTCTGGTTCTGAAACTGAGAGAGTAAATACAGTGGAGGGTTATCCACTAACCAGCTGTTGTAGCTGAGATTCTAGAACATGCATCCAGAAATGGAGTAGAAGATAGGCACTTCAATCCAAGATTACAGAGAAACAAGAATTTTGTCTTTGGAATGATAGGGAACATGTTTTTTTTATTTATGTGACCCAAAACACTAACAAACTAGGTAAAAAGGTTAATTGTAATTCTAAAGTAAGCCTAAAATAATATAATAAATTTGCAGTATGTTCTATTCAGTGGTGATATGATGTGATGCTGTATGATCACAGAAGAGTATGCTTGATATGATGTTCTGAGATCAGTTTAGTTCAGGAAAGGGTTAGAAAAAGGAATCCTGCTGTTTCCTGTCTTATGGCATGTTGATAAAGTCCCATCTTCAGCTTATGTTTCAGTGTGAACTCACTAAGCAGTCTGAAAAATTAGTAGTTCTGCTGCAAGTGCCTGGCTTGGGGGGGGGGGAGGGGGGGGTAAAGTGGTCTCACATTTTCCCTGAAGTTAAAGATAAAAGAGCCTGAAGAGATCTTCAAATGTAATGATTTGTCTCTACAAACATAGATCAGAATGGTCTAGCCTATGGTGTTTCTTGGGGTATTTTTGTATTGATGTGAAAACTGGATAGTAAACAGTTAGAGGCCTTCAAACGTTGCTGTTGACTTTTGAGAGCACCTTGGATGGCAAACAAACAAATGGATTCTTGACCAAATCAAATCTCTCCCTCAAAGGACAAATAAAAAACGTCTTATTTTGGACATCGTGTGAGACGAACCATTGAAAAAGACAAGACAAGACGGACAGAGACAATCTGCAAGATCATGAACTTGAGCCATTAAAGACATTGAAGACCCAAACTTTCTGGGGAAAGTCTATCCCAATGGTTGCCAGGAACTGGAACTGACTTGACAGCATGTGACAACAATCTCATGTACAGGTGTGACATTAAACAATGCCAGTGTCTAGCGCTGTAGAAGAATGCCTTACCTTACATCAAATGGCCCCTGTGAAGACTGTATCCATGCTTTGCAACACGATAATTCATTACCAACCCACTGAAAACTGTACAGTCATCATTAGAGCCCAAGTCAGTATATTTGTTTATGTTTGTTATATAACATGATAATCTGTGTTTTTGTGGTTACAGTGCCATAGTAATTTTGAATGAATGGGTTGATGATAAATACTTGATAAAGACGATTATAAACATCCAAAAACTGGTTACAAATGTCACTTTGACGCATGTCAAGTGGCTCAATAGTTTGTTTTTTTTACAGCATTACGAGTCTGTCACACACACACACCAGTCACATGACGCATAAGAGGACTCAGAAGTAAACCCGCCACAAGATATGTAAGCCAAGGTCAAGGAGTCCTCACCCTTCACCAAACCAGCATACTCAGCACCATTAGTACTCTGGTTGCACTCTTTTTTGTGTGAATGAGAATGTGGTTCCAGGTGGGAATCTC
Organism: Hemigrammopetersius urotaenia; assembly: GCA_037974485.1. Taxonomy (NCBI): domain Eukaryota; kingdom Metazoa; phylum Chordata; class Actinopteri; order Characiformes; family Alestidae; genus Hemigrammopetersius; species Hemigrammopetersius urotaenia. The sequence goes on along the minus strand of JBBPDC010184425.1, from coordinate 6,131 downwards.
CCTATTCAGAGAGCCTTCACAGAGTAAAGTGCATGGACTATGGACTACCGACTCTCTCGTGCCACTCCACAATTTATCTTCCACGCTACACTGTGTTAATCCTGACAATTTCCTCTTTACGTTGTGCTTTTGAGTCAGTTGGTGCGTAAACTGCCCGAGTTTAGTGTGATTTAGTTACGGATCGACTCATATGTATAACGGTATAAATATAAAACTGGGTGTATTATGATGTATCAGCTGTAATCCTGAATCACCATTAACTTCCACTGTGATGTCAGCAGTTAGTAGCATTAGAATGTTTGTTGCTGAGCGCTCGCAAACACCCCGGTGAGACGGTACACTTTAATGGAAAATAGTCCATTGGTGCAACAATGTAACACTATGCACTGACGTCTTCTGACGGGGCAGCTGGTAGCCTAGTGGTTAAGGCATTCGCCCCGTGATCAGAAAGTCTGGGTTTGATTCCCAAGACCGCTAGGCACCGCTGAGGTACCCTGAGCAAGATACCGTCCCCACACTGCTCCCCGGGCGCCGTGTTCCTGGCTGCCCCCTGCTTCACTTGGTGAATGGATTAAATGCAGAGGAAGAATTTCGTGCTGTTCACACTGTGTGCTGTGGTGTGTTCACGTATGACAAATGGTCACTTTCACTTCACTTTCACTTCTGCTCAATACTCTGTTCCAGTTGATTTTCTGCCATGGCACAGCGGAAATTGTGCCTCGATGCGGATACAATATTCAACCACAACCCGTCCATCGATCCAACCATTATCTGAGCGACTTCACCAAATCAATGTCGCAGTCACTTCAGATTAGGCCATTAACGACTCAGCAAAGTCGAAGTCAAGTCGACTAGTCGTTTGATACCTTGAATTTTCTGGTAAGTTTAAGTGTAGAACTGAGAGTGGGAACAGTTTAAGTTGTGGCAGGATGACTCCCTGCAGTGCTAGCGTTAGCCATGTTAGCTAGCGGAGCCATTTCAGATGCAGAGCACCGATTCTGTTACTGTACTTTAACAACGACTTGCAGGTTCTGCAGGTCTCCGTGCTGTTTGTGTGTCTGAAGGATCTCCACACATTTGATGTGTGTCCGTCTTCTCTGCAGCCGTATCCCTTGTCTTGGTCTCATGTTTAGATACTCCTCACGCCAGCAGTACCACCCCTTTTATGAAGGGACTCTAATAATTGGTTAAACAAAGAAACGTGTGTCAGCGTAAGCCAATCAGAGGCAGAGATTGTCGACTGCCTCTGTAGTCGACTTTTGTGTTAATGCCCTACTTCAGATCGATGTCAATTTCCATATACCTGGAAACACTCCAAAGCACTAATCTTGGTCAATTTCTATATACAGTTTCTTGTGTAAATTTACTCCATTGAGAAAAGCACACAAATTGTCAAGGGGTAGAAAATCTGTAGACATATTTGGTTACTACACTGCAGAGGTATTTTACCTCAGTAACTATGTCCTGTACAATTGGCCCCAGCCGGACACTCACTACGCCAGCTACTCCAGACAATCAGAGCACAAAAACCCATGATACCTCTTTACAATCTGCTGTCCTTTCCAGTCGGGACAGGGAAAATCAGTCATGTATAGTCAACTCATTCAAGGCTGCAACCTGGGGCTGTCTGTGGGCTGTCACCATCATCTGCCTTCACGCCATCCATCACTTCTATGGACACTGCAGGGCTTCTTACAGTATTCATTGTTCCATCACAGAACCTCATATCACTTCATCTGTTGCTAATTGACTTTCTGAGAGATTTGACAAGGTGCTAAAGAAAAGCAAACATTTGATGATGGTTCCCTCCTCTGAGGACTCCGAGCTACTGTAGATAGAACTGGTGTGTCCCGCTCCTTTTCCACCTGCTAATGTTTTCATGCCTGGTAATTTAAAAAACATGGATTGCTGCCCATATGCCTCTTTTTCCTGCTTCAGAAAGAGCAAGTGCCTTTCCTGAACCCTCAACATGGAATTGTTCCTCAAATGTTAATGAAGCTGCACAATTTTTGCTGGGTAGTTATTACTTATTTCATCAGATATATTCAGCCTCCACTGATTATTTTCTTTACTAACAAGAGGTTTGTTGTATCAGCTTGTTAAGGGAACAAGGGGTGGTCACGACGTTGGTACCGCTGAAGGCACTGGCATTCCCTATATCTCATTGTAAGTTTCATTGCATCGGAGGTTCCATTGACGCTGCCTTCCTTGACAGTTATTTTATACTTCTATTGTTCTTCTATTACTCAGTTGTACTCTAGGACCCAGCTGTACCTTTAAGGGCACATGTTGTACCTTTGAGGTACAGTATCCATTTTCCTTTTTTATTCGTTGCTCTTGTAATTCATTGTTTGTTGTCAAATCAGTTTTATTATTAACTTCATACAATCACACACACAATGTAAAAATAGGACTGGAATTAAGTCCCCCAAGACATTGTCTCTCAGGGCAGACCGCTGACAGCAACTGGCAACTACTTTACATATCACAAAAAGGATAAAAGTGAAAGAAAACGTGCTCTGCCTCTCCTTCCAGAGTGTGTGTGGAACCATGCAAATGTAGAGAAGATCTGCTGGATCATTTGCATGGGTATGTTCATAGGCTGGTATTTATGTGTTTGTTGGTGTCAGTTAGTATGTGAGCATGTGTGTGTGTGTGTGTGTGTGTATGTGGTGGAGAAGTCGTCTTTGACTCTGGGGAAGGGTAAGCATGACAGACACTCGACTGAAGGACATTAAAACTGAATGTTTCCAATGAGGCACTGCCACCTGAGACACTTCGACATGTAGAACAACCGGAGGCACCTGCCGTCCCAAACACACATGCTTCTTTTGCTCTTTTTCTTTGGGCACTTTCACTCTGTTGAAGGATGTGCCCTGACCCTAAAATAAAATGCTTGCAGGTTGTGGATGCCCAAAGTATATTCTGCAGAAGAGCTTTAATTTGGACCTAAAATTTGACCAAAGACCAACACTGTTCTGCCTGAATCCAACCTGAGCCTGACATCCATGGAGACAGCTCAAGTTAAACTCACTTAGCAACTCTGATAGCTGTCATTAGATCATCCAGAAACAAGCCTAATCACGAGTTATGTACATCCAGCGTGAATTTTATTCATTCATAGGTGGAGCCAATCCCAGCAATCGTAAGGCAGAGGGTGTGAAACACTCTGGACAGGCTGCATTTTATGCGGATTAGCAGTCGCAGATTCAGTCATTTTTTTTCTGAGAACCGAACTGTATTACCACCACAGTAAAGCGGTGGTGGTAATACACTGAAAAGTTGTCAATTGCCATAAACAGAAGAAGAAGCCTCCTGCAGCATGTAGCATGACTGCTCTGTGTCTAGTTTAACATGAAATTAAAGTGTTCTGGGAGCAGATTTGGGGACATGTTTAAGGTTTACACTGTAAAAATAGGCATTTGTAGAAATTTTTTTAGCAATACACGACAACACATTTTTTCACTATACGAGGGGGCTCTTGGAACATAACCCACGTGAAAAGCGGGGGATTACTGTATACTCAGTTTTAAAGCTCTCAAATCTCTAGAGACTATTAAAAAACTAATGTTAAGATAGGCTCCAGCACCCCCCACCACCCTGGCTATAGATAATTAATGAATGAACGAATGTTAAGTTGCTTGGTTAGGTGTCTTGGTTAATTTCACTTAGGTCAGCTAATTAAGAACAGCAGTCAGGCTTCAATACTGCCACAAGAGACACAAGAACCCTTTAGAACTGCCTTTAATGTGCGCTGTCCACGGTCCTGAAGCAGCTCTGCTGCCGGTTCAGCACTTCTTTCCTGCAACTTTAATGGACTTTTATCTGGCTGGAGAAGTCTGTCAATGTGCAGCATAATGAAGACAAATGGATCTAAGAGAGTAATCTGAAAGGGATACAGAGCAACTGTGTAAACCTGCTCCCGGTTCAGCGCTGGCAGGGTCACTGAGCGATTAACACACTGATGGACTGGTTGATCTATTGATAGAGTTTGACGAGCTTTCTGTTTAGACAAGCTGTCCAGATGCAACATGTTCAGGAATAAACGCGTCATGAAGAAAAAGGGGTTGACAAGATTATACCAGATGTTTTTTTTGGCTTACTTTAATGCTGTCACTATTAATTATAATTCTTTTGAGCAATCTACTATTATTTTCATGTTTAATTAAGTGGCTTTTTAAAAACTGCGAAACAACAAACAAAACCATGAATGACCTTTAAAAGATTTGAATATATTTTCTTAGAAATCATCCGCACTCATTTACATCTATCCAGGCGGAACGACTGAAAAAACTCATTTTGATTAATTACTAGTGCTGGGCCGTTAATGGCGTTAACGCGCGTTAACGGCGCGAGATTCTTACCGCGCGATAAAAAAAATATCGCCGTTAACTCCCCTCCGCCCCCCCGGACAGAGGGATCTGTGTCTATACTATGCAAGCTATGATGAATTTCACCTTGATATTTCAGTGACTTGTCCGGTTTACGCACGTTTTAAACTTGTCTCGGTTTATCCAGGGGGGGGGGAGGGGGTAACGCCGTTAACGGCAAGATTCCAATGAGATTAACGGCGTTAAAAAAATTAATCTATGCCCACCACTATTAATTACATTTGTTTTGCTTGAGATTTGTGACCAATTTTAATCACCAACAACTCTACAATATATCATTCAATTAGTACATATATCATACATTAAATGTAGTCAATGAGTGAATGTATCAAAAATACAGTTACGGAAATGTATTACTGTTAATAAGTATAAATATCATGAATAAAATAAATATATACAGTCTATGAGTGCACATAAATACAATGAGTGTAAATATCATCTCACATATACAGTCAGTGTGTATTTAAAACAACAATCTGGATATTAAAAAAGATACTAAAGATTAACTGTGGAGGGGCTGAAAAAGATTTGTTGTCAGAAACCGTTTAGTTCAGTATAGCAGCAGAAAAGAAAATGCATGTAGTGAATTCAATTATATGCAGATACGTACTGGCCTACATACGGCTCGGCCAGAACTCCTCCTTCACTACAGGACGAGATGGACCAGCAAATAGCTTTCTTCCCCTCCTTTTTTAAATTCAGCGCAGAGACCAGTCTGGTAATTCCTGTCCAAGGTGAACAAAGTGTTTTTCGCTCTTTATTCGCCAGCCTTTCCCGTGTGCAGAGCAATTAAACTGCATCAATAAGCCCATTGATGGTTAATCTGAGATCTGTGAGGAAAATGCAGTAACAGTGAGACAATAATCCCAATGCGCTACAGTGAACTAATCCTGTTTTCTCTCGTCCTCTCGCAAAGAGACATTTAAAACCATGCCAAAAACACTGCATTCCCCTCATTCTCTCCACGCCATTCCTTCACATTTTTCTCGTCTCTTTTTTCTCTTGCCTCACCCTATGCACCCTACCCCCCTCCTTCATTTTTCATCCATCTCTAATTACTGGTGAGTTCCACTATAAGGGATAAAACAGCTGCAGCTCTGGCCCACTGGTTCTCAAACCCCAGATGGTCCACAGTTTTGCTCCAGCCTGACCCGCAGTGAGCAGGGATGGAGGAAAACCATGAACCATCTCAGGCTTCCTGGCAAACGCTTTGTGAAAAATTGCTCTGGTCAAGTCAAAACATTACACATCGTTTTATACACATGTTTAATAGGCCTCAGAGAGCTTTTACTGTGATACAGTCACTGACTATATGTATATGATCTGTAATTGACTGTATATATGATGTATACATTCTGACGGCATAGGTGATGATATATAGCATTTCTCAGCATAGGAGATACAGTATATACATTCATTGATAGATATGATAGATCCCCTGTTGACTGCATATGTGTGTGTATATTTGAACACACCTTCTCATTCATTCTTATTTGTTTTTATTATAAGATTAATCTCACTGTAATCTTGGAATTAATCTAGATTAAAATGGCTCATTGGAATTCTGCCGAAGGTCTGAAGCCCACCCCCCAAAAAATGATCCCAATGCCTATTTCTATAGTGTAAACCATAAATATGCCTCCAAATGTTTTCCCAGATCACCTTAATTTCATTTTTAACTCAGTTTAATACATTACCCTTAAAGAAAATGTAAATATAAACCCGAGGTTTAAATACGGA
>JBBPDC010184347.1:0-15592 GCA_037974485.1 Hemigrammopetersius urotaenia | reverse complement strand
TGTGTGTGTGTGTGTGTGTGTGTGTGTGTGTGTGTGTGTGTGTGTGTGTGTGTGCGTGTGTGTGTGTGTGTGTGTTTTCAGTTCAACTGTTGGCCACTTTTGTATGTCTGTCCATTGCTACTTCACCAGCCACTCACAGTTATTTGTGGTGTTTAGAATGATTCACCATAGATGATGCTTCAACCCCCCCACCCCCGAGGCCTGTCAGGGATTGTCAGTCAAATTTAGACTTCCTGCTGGAGGGAGCAAAAAACAATCAGGACCCATCTCTCATCTAGCCACACTCACTCAATCTTAATAAGCCTGTCAAAAGGGTAAACTTGTCTTTCAGTCATGTTTTATATAAGTTATGACTTTCTCTAGGGGTGGGAGATATAGATAAAGTGTGATATAACAAGAAGCTTTTTCAAAATACACAATGTCACAATGTTTACTTTCTCCATCAACTTATATGTTGGAATACTGCATTTAAAAATACTATAAAAAACGAAGTGCAGTGATTTCTGTTCATTATTTCACACGCCGCACAACTAAGTCCAGTTAATTGGACATAATTATTTTCTCATTGTAAGAATTGTGATGTGTTCTTTAAGTAGTAACTACAGTAACCCCCCTGCTTTTCGCAGGGTTTAGGTTCTAGGAGCACCTGCGTTTGGTCAAAAAATGCCTATTTTTATATTGTATACCCTAAATATGCCCCTAAATAGGCTCCCAGAACACTTTAATTTCCAGGTCAGAAAAACAACCTGTCCCCTCGTGTGAAAACATCCAGAAAAAATATATTTATTGGCAGAAAAAGCAAAAAAAGGCGGAGGATATTAACAGTTTCCGCGTTGTTGTAGAGATTTCCGAGTAAAACTATTTGTTCGGTTCTCAAAATCTGCGTGTGACTGAATCTGTGACTCCTGATCCACGTAAAACCGGGGGGTTTCTGTATATCCAAGATATGTAATTTATCACAAAATCGTTTAACATCATCATATTGCCCAGCCAGTCTTTTTTCAAATGATCTCTTGTGTGTTGCTTACTATGCTCTGCTTTTTTGTCCTGTGAGATCTCTTCTCGACAAAGACAATTTAAATCTTGATTAGGGTTGTCACAATTAAACAGCTCGATTAAAACAATCATCAATTAAAATATTTTTGATAAATCTGTTTAGTTCACAACTGTAATGATAAATATGGTATCCAACGGCCGTAAATTAATTTGTTTAGTTCAGCACTTCTGAGTACATCACAAGTTGCATATATATGAAAATTATACATTTGGCTTTATAAATTGCATGTACATCATGTAAAATTGTATATTGTCACCGTTGATGCCATACGAGTAACTTTAAAGGAGAAGAAATAAAAATATTTTGTTTTCTGTGTCATTTTGGACCGCTTCTTTTGGTTCGTTAGTTGGGAAATTTTCACACAGTGTAACAGCAGCTAGCATTTCAAATATTAATCCAAATGAAGAAGTCCCAGAACACACAACAATATTTACAAAAGAAAAACAGTATTTTCAAATAAGTGCATAATAAACAAGCACAATGTGTGTATTGGGTTCCAACTTCCCTCAATCACTATATCTGTCCGACTGATTCACACTGCTCAAAGATTTACATAGACCCAAACAGGAAGCGGTTTTGGTTCATGCACAGTGGGGGCTTCTTCTGTATAACCCCACCAACCATAGTTTCCTGTTTGAAAAACAGACTGAAGTCATATGGTGTCTCTTAGGGAAAAATCACAGGTAGGTTTTTTTAAAGCTTAAATTAGTAAAATATATCAGCTAGTCTGTTCCATTCCTTAGCAAACACCTTACCATTAAACATTTAGATTGTATCTACCAATTCATATTCAAATTATTTTTACAGGTTGTTCTTTACTCCATTGATGGCTATTCTAACAATCCAGTTAGATAATAATAAATCCAGTATTAATTAATAAAGTTTAATTAAACCAAACTGTGTGTTTTTATTTATTTCAGATTCTAAATGCCAAAGTTGTAATTAGGGATGCACCAAAAAGATTTTATTTGGCTGAAACCAAAAACCGAAAATGAGGAAACACTTGGCCGAAAAGCGAAAAAAATTATTGTGAAATTATTAAAATAATTAATCTGTTACAAAACTATGAAAATATGTATTTATCATTCAAACAATACACAATATGAAATAAAATTCTAAATAAAATATGAATAGCCTAAAAGCAAGAAAGCTGAAATATTATACAGTCTCATACACTCTCATAAAACAAGTGAATTCAAGTGCATTTTAATATTCTGATCAAAGTGCATTCAGAACAAGTGCTTTAAAAACTGTAGAAAGATATCACAAAATAGTGTATTAAAACAAAGACTGGCAGCCCATATCTTAACTGGAATCTGTCACACGCACCTGATTACATGACGTCATCAGGTATCTAAACAGGAAGTACAGTCTTCACACTGACATTGAGTGGGGTGGTGGTGGCGTAGTGGGTAGGATACTTGCCTCTAGACCAAGAGGTCCTGGGTTCGAATCCCACCTTCCTGAGCTGCTCCAGGGAGATTGTCCCCTGTAATTAGGAATTGGAAGTCGCTTTGGATAAAAGCGTCTGATAAATGCCGTAAATGTAATGTAAATGTAAAGTTGCTAAGCTTCATGCCCCGTGTCACCTCAATTCAACTCCTGACTCATCTCTTCGGTTCATATTGGTCTCCGGTACCAATATGAACCCTCACCCCTTAGGAGCGTTCTGAGAATAACTGCGTGATTTACCGGCTTATTTGTGTTTCTCACGCTTAAGCTCTTCCACCGCGCTACAAAGTGGGCACAGTTCACCTATCGTTCTGACCTCCCTCGTGACAGAATGTCATTGTCCTGGATCCTGGAGGAGAAGAAACAGCTGTGTGAGATGTTGACCCAGCAGATGAATGAAATTGTGGGGCTGAAGCAGGAAATGGCGGCTCTACGTGCGGAGACGGCTGGTCTTCGCACCGAGGTTGCCAACCTGCAACAGACCTTGCAACAGATTTCAGCTGGGGCACCTAGCACTCCACAGGCTGCCTCTCCACCCCCTCCGGCTCCGGCCGTCGTAACCACAGCTCCACTTCCCAAGTTTGCCCTCTGGATAAATGGAACGGTAAGGATGGGAAGTGTGAGGTTTTTCTCACTAACCTGAGCCTACTCTTTGAGTTCCAGGCGCAGCGCTATCCCACCGACCGAAGCCGCATAGCCCTGCTCACTTCCCTCCTTACCGGGCAGGCAGCGGAATGGGCTGCGGCGGTCATCGGCTCTGACAGCGAGACCGCCCACTCCTATGCTGAGTTTGCTAAACAACTCAAGCTCGCCTTCCAGCATCCTGAGAGCGAGGTGGTGGTAGATTCCCGATTTACCATCTTTGCCAGGGGGATCGTCCGGTGAGCCAGTACGCCGCCGATTTTCGCACGCTGGCAGACGACTTGTAGTGACGTGGCGTTGCGCACCGTCTATTATGAGGGACTCTCCTCCAAGCTGAAACATGAACTGGCGGCACGTGGGCTGATCCAGATGTGCCTGTGAGTGGAACTGCGCCTCGCGAGTGTTCCTAAGCCATGCTCGCTGAGTCGGCCCATGGAATCATCGTTCTACGTGCCAATGGCCCCGGCTCACCGGACACCACCACCCGTCTCAGAGGCCCATTCCAGTGGAGCCGGGGAACCCATGCAGTTAGAGTGCACCTTCCTGTCGGCAACGGAGAAGGAACGGCGGTTCTGCGAAGGTCTCTGTGCCTATTGCGCTTCCCCCGATCACTACCATTCCGCCTGGGAAATGGGTTGACCAAGTGAAGAGGGGGAGGCACTCACTTGGTCCGCTGGTTCACGCCTCCTGCCCACTATCCGTTACCCGACTCGTTGTTCAGGTGAGTCTCCTTCTGGTTCACAAACTGATCAGAACCTCCACCTTCGTTGATTCGGGGGCGGCAGGCAAATTCATTGATCGCGCTTATGCTGCCCAGTTGGGACTCGACACGGAGGTGTTATCCCAGCCGGTCCAAATAACAGCCGTAGACGATCGTCCCCTTTCCATTAGCCCTATTCACACCATCACCAAGCCCATCACCATGTCCATCGAGTCACACACCGAATCCCTCCAGTTTTACATCACTCACCTCACCTCTCCTCCTTGGGCTGCCCTGGCTGGTGCGTCACGATCCCATCATCTCCTGGTCACATCAGAAAATTCTCCAATGGGGACCAACCTGCAGTGAACTCAGCATTCCGGCGCCGGCTGGGACGTGCTTAGGGGAGTCCGAGGCCTCCGATATCGACCTGGAGGCCGTTCCCGTCCTGTATCGTGACCTCGCAGGTGTCTTCAGCAAGACAAACGCCACCAAGCTGCCACCTCATCGCCCCTATGATCTAGCGATCGAGCACCTGCCGGGCGCGGTACCACCCCACGGCCGTCTCTACTCGCTTACGAAGGAGGAGCAGCGGGCAATGGACAAATACATCGCGAAGGGGCTCCGTCACGGGACCATCCGCCCCTCGAAATCGCCTGCGGCCGCAGGGTTCTTCTTTCTAAAGAAGAAAGATGGGGGCCTCCATCCCTGCATCAACTATCGGGGGCTGAATGACGTCACCATCAAGAACCGTCATCCGCTTCCACTCATAAACACCATCCTGGACTCTCTCTCTGGTGCTAAAATCTTCACCAAACTGGACCTTCAGAGCACGTACAACCTCGTCCGCATCAGAGAGGGAGACGAGTGGAAGATGGCCTTCATAACCCCCACCGGTCACTACGAAACTCTCGTGATGCCATTCAGATTATGTAACAGCCCCTCCGTCTTCCAACAGTTCATATTCGACGTCCTTTGCGACATGCTGGGTAGGTGGGCGTTCACCTACCTGGACGATATACTGATTTATTCCAACAATTTAGAGGAGCACAACCAGCATGTCAGAGCAGTTCTAAAGAGGTTGCTGGCCCATCAACTGTTCTGCAAGCTGGAAAAATGTGCGTTCCACCAGCACTCCACTACCTTCCTTGGTTTCGTCATCTCCTCCCAGGGGGTAGCCATGGATCCCCAGAAGCTGGAGGCTGTGCGATCGTGGCCCCTACACACATCGCTTAAACCGCTGCAATTTCGATCAACGATTTATCCGGGGCTTCAGTTCGGTTGCGGCACCTCTTACTGCTCTCACTAAGCCCAAGACCGGACCCTTCAGCCTCACTCCTGAAGCCATCTCAGCCTTTCAACTCCTGTGTCATCTCTTCACTTCAGCTCAGATTCTCATCCACCCGGATCAAGATAAACCATTCGTTGTCAAGGTGGACGCCTCCGATGTGGGCGTAGGAGCCGAGCAAGGTCCAAATAGGAAGCAACACCCCTGTTGCTTCTTTTCCAGGAAATTCAATCCCACGCAGCACGGGTGGGGGACCCGTGAGTTGCTTGCTATCAAGTGGGCCCTGGAGGAATGGCGTCATTGGCTCCAGGGCGGCAGTGACCCATTCACCGTCTGGACGGACCATCAGAACTTCACCACCCTTCGACAGGCAAAAATTTACAATCCCAGGCAGGCGGGGGTTTTTGAACAGTTCCGCTTTAAGATCTTGTACCGCCCGAGGTCCAGGAACACCCTGGCCGACGCACTCTCCAGGCTGAGAGTCCCCAGGCAGATCCCGCGCCTGTCCTGCCTCCGGAGATCATCATCGCTCCGCTCCGGTGGGGGTTGGAAGAGAGGTTGCGCTGTGAACAGGCCTTGGAGGCTCCGCCCCCCGAGACTCCGCCTGGAAAACTCTACGTGCCCACTAATGGGGCAGCTGGTAGCCTAGTGGTTAGGGCATTCGCCCTGCGACCAGAAAGTCTGGGTTCGATTCCCAAGACCGCTAGGCACAGCTGAGGTACCCTGAGCAAGGTACCGTCCCCACACACTGCTCCCTGGGCGCTGTGTTCCTGGCTGCCCCCTGCTTCACTTGGTGAATAGGTTAAATGCAGAGGTTGAATTTCGTACTGTTCACACTGTGTGATGTGGTGTGTTCACGTATGACAAATGGTCACTTTCACTTTAATGTTCGCCGGGAGGCGCTGCAGTGGGCTCATTCATCAGCTGTGGCCGGCCACCCGGGGGTGACTCGCACTCTCTCCCTCCTTAAACGTGCATTTTGGTGGCCCTCTATTAATCATATCGCGATGGACTTCGTGACGATTCTACCTGAGTCTCGGGGGGGAAACCACCATCCTTACCATCGTGGACAGGTTCTCCAAGGCTGTTCATCTGGTGGCCCTTCCCGGACTCCCCTCGGCTAAGGAAACAGCCTCTTAGAGCACGTAGTCCGTTTGCATGGGTTCCCCAAGGACATCGTTTCGGACAGAGGGCCCCAGTTCACGGTGAAGTTCTGGCAGGCCTTCTGCCATCTGGTCCAAACCACCACCAGTCTGTCGTCAGGATACCATCCGCAGACTAATGGCCAGACGGAGCGGGCCAACCAACAGCTGGAGTGCTTCCTTCGATGCTTCGTGGCGGAGCGTCAGTGCTCCTGGACTATCTCCGGTGGGCGGAGCTGTCCCACAACCTGATGACCACATCTGCCACCGGCCTCAGCCCCTTTGAGGTCTGTCATGGGTTTCAGCCACCCATGTTCGAACACCAGAAGCCAGAGGTTGAAGTCCCGTCTGCCCAAGTGTTGGTCCGCCAGTGCTGCCGACTGTGGAACCAAGCTCATCGGGCCACCACCAGAGCCAACCATTGCTACACCACTCAACATTGTCTGCGGCACCCTCCGGGATGACTGTTCCATGTAGGTGACAGAGTCTACCTCTCATCACGGCACATCAACCTGAACACAGAGTCTAAGAAGCTCTCTCCACTGTTCCTGGGACCCTTCAGGATCACTCACCGGATCAATCTTGTCACCTACAGGCTCCTGCTGCCTGCCCACATGCGGATCCATCCCATGTTCCACATCTCACAACTGAAACCTGTTATTTTCTCTCCTCTGTCTCCCCAGGATCCAGCTCCACCGCCTCCTTGGATCATTGATGGTGGTCCTGCCTATACGGTTCGGCGGATTCTGGACTTGTGACGCCATGGCCATGGTACCCAGTACCTGGTCGACTGGGAGGGCTATGGCCCGGAAGAGCGGTCCTGGATCCCCGGCCATTTTGTACTGGACAAGACCCTCATCCAAGACTACCGTCGTCGGATGTCCTCCCTTCTGGGCCCGTCGGGAGCCGGTCCTAGAGGGGGGGTACTATCACACTCACCTGATTATGTGACGTCACTAGGCACCGGAGTTGACTCACGTCAGGTATATAAACAGGAAGTAAGTGACACTGACATTGAAGTTGCTAAGCTTCATGCCCTGTGTCGCCTTAATTCAACTCCTGACTCATCTCTCCGGAACCGTGAGTACTCTGACTCCTCGGAGTCCCTTTATATACCAATCAGTGTGTGTGTTCAGAGCGAGGGTTCATATTGGTGTGAACCCTAACTCCCTTAGGAGCGTTCTGAGAATAACTACGTGGCTTACCGGCTTACTTGTGTTTCTCACGCTTAAGCTCTTCCACAGTGCTACAAAGTGGGCACAGTTCACCTATCGTTCTGACCTCCCTCGTGACAGAATCACTGGAAAACTTTCTTGCCTTTTCAAAAACACAGACGAAGTGGGTGTGCTCGAAGGGTCTTGCCTCTGTGCTTCATACTCTGCAAGGCGATCAGGATGTTTTGATTGTATATGATAAATTAATCCCAACGTTGAGAAAGTCTTTGTGGATGCACCCTCTCTACTAACGTGTCTTTCTTAGATATATCAAAATACGCCCACATGGCAGACATGTTGACTCTAATCCAATCTGGTGCGTTCAGGTCGCGGATGTTGATTGCGTCATCGCTGTTTCGGTCACAAAAAAAATTTGTGCAGAAACCGAAAATTCATTTTTTGCCATTTTCAGTGGCCGAATATTCTGTGCATCCCTAGGAGTATTGCAACGTTCTTCTCATTGGTCTCCCCAAAAAGAGAACTACTCAGCTACAGCTACAACAACAAAAAGTGTTGCGTTTATATTTTTGTTCAGTATAGTTAGTGGTTTCAGCCATAATATATATCTATTGTATGTCTCTTAGAGCTGGAGCTGGTCCGTTAGTGGTGCCTGAATCGAAACTGGGTGAAATGGAATTCAGTCATTATGCTGCCAACTGCTAAAAGCAGCTCCCCATGGAAAGCAGAGCCTGATTGTTGCCGCTTTTAAGAAACTTAAACCAGGCTTGTTTTTTGCTTGCTTTCAGCAGGACTTTTATCTGCTCTCTTTTATATTGCTTTATTTGCGGTTGTCTTAGTTCTTTTTATTGATCTTAAATCCTTTTTTAATCTATACATTTTATGTATATGCTTTGTATGCTTTTATGCTAGTTTGATCTTTGTGAAGCACCCTGAATGGCTTGTGTGTGTGATAGTGTGCTATACAAATAAACTTACCGTACCTTGCCCTTCTCTAACATAACATTCCCGAAGTAGTGCTAGAGGAAATTAAGATGCAATTAATCAATGTTTCAGTGAATCTGCTATTGATATACAGTATGGTGCAAACTCATATTGTTCAACAATTTGCCGACAACAGCTTATGTTTTAGCCTTGATACATTAACTGATCACAGACCAGTTATTAAATCACAGCTACTGATTTCTAAGGTTTGTATTCTTTCTTTTTTGTTTCCATTCTGCTGTTATTACTCTGTCCACAGTGAGCTCTGTAGACATCTCTGATCAGTCTGACAGCAACAGCTCGGGTAAGCGCCATGGCCAAACTTTATTGCTGTTATTTCTTCTAATCTGTTTACTGTCATGATGACATACAATAAAAGACATGAATGTCTGTGTTTGTGTGTGTGTGTCATGTGCGCGCATCAGGCATGTTTTGTAGAACATTCATCGATGGCATTGGTACCTGTTGGCCTCACAGTAAAGCTGGGGAAATGGTGTCGCGTCCCTGTCCCGAACTCCTTTATGGAGTGAGATACAACACCACCAGTAAGAAATTATTTTCTGCTTTTATACCAAGGCAAAAAGTAGTGGTTTCTGCTTATGAATCTGTTTATCTCCATTAATAACATGATTTCTTAATGCTGTTCTCACATTTGCTATGGAAAGGACATGATCTAACAAAGCTGACAATTAGTCGATCATCAATTTTATGTCTGGAACTAAACTAACCACTTGAATGGGAATGTCCTCCTACTCTGATGAAACGATGAAACAATGCTTACAGCAATGAAATTTGTTATTTTACTGGTATATTTTTTTATTCAAATTTTCAGTCATCAACATTTATGCTGGCCCTGTGCTTTTTTCCTCTGCTTTGTCTTACACACACACACACACACACACACACACACACACACACACACACACACACACACACACACACACACACACACACTTGCTATTAGTATATTTGTGAGGACTTCCATTGACTTGTGTAACACTGATCAACACCCTGCCTTGACCCACTTTTTGAGTCTTCATGCTGTTTATCCCATAATTTTGCTTTGCCACATGCACACGCACACTTAGGCCAGCTAGATCACCTCTCTATCCGTGCGATTGGTTCTGATTTTAGGGTCAGTTTGATATGTTTATGCTGCTATAACATATAATTTGATATGTTTATGCTATAACCACTACCACTTTTCTAGGAAGGCTTTCCACAAGATTTTTGTTTCTGTGGGAATTTGTGCCCTCATTCTGTAGAGCATTTCTGAGGTCAGGCGCTGATGTTAGACGAGAAGGCCTGGCTCACAATCTCATTAAAGCATTAAAGTATTAAAATTTCCCTTTACTGGAAGTATTGGGCCGCCTTCATTCAATAATTAAGAGGTGTGTCCCAATACTTTTGGCTATATAGTGTATGCTGTTTTATACTGTACGATATAACACTAATCCGAATTGTACTATCCTACATAATACTACATATACTGTACCAATAAATTCGCAGCTAATGGTGGTGTGCTGTTTTGACATGGTATTTAGTATGGTGGCATGCTGTTTTGGACACAGGCATGCTTGGGTTCCAGGGTCAGACCACAGTTTGTTTAAAAAATTCTGTATGGCTGTATCTACAAATGCTTAACAAAATATCTTCAGACAGCTTATCAGTAGTGACAGACCTACAGTGGAACATGAAAGCAAAAAGTCACCCAGGCGTACTTTGGAATGTCGAGTTTACTTCAATCAAATGGCCTAGTTGGGAAAAACAATCAAGGATAACAAGCCATGCCTGATCTGTACCATACCTGATTTATTTTTATTTCATTGCTTCAATCAAGTCAGCATTCAGTACATTGCTGGTCTGTCTGTCATGTGGATATGTTTGTGTAAGGCTGTGTGTGTGTTTGTGAACGATACAAAGGTATTCTTCACCTCTTTATTTAGCTTTACAATCTTTCAGTCCTGCATAGTAACTCTCACACACACACTACATGCATTTCAAACGTTAAAGTTAAAATAGGATACAGCTATGGACTCTTTCTCATACATACATACACTCATACATAGACACAAAAAGTATATTACATGTAAAACTCTTTCCAGTGCAGTAAGTTATGTATTTGAAACAAAAAACCCTCAAATCTCTTCCATAACTATCTGGAAAGCCCTTCATTTTAAACCCAAATGTTCCTGTTAAGGTGTTTTAGTATGTTTTTGTAGCAGCCAATAATTGGAAAGGACCACATTTATATAATTTTCCTTCCACACCAAATATAATCGATCAAGCAAGACATGGAGACCAAATTTTGCTTCTTTAATTTATTTGTGGAGTTCACAGAAACTGATTCTAGATCAACCCTGCTACTTCTCAGGTGGTATGTGAAATGTTCAGCTGCACTGTGAAGCTTTATTTTTATAGTTTGCAGTAAATCATATCATGCCCTAAATCACATCAATAGCAATCAGCACCACCTTAATAAGGAGCTGGATGTTCAAGCTGTTTTGAGGATGTATTTACAAGAAGGACTTGTTACTATTTGACATCCATTGTTAAACTAAAGTATCAGAATCAGAATCGCGTTTATTGGCCAATTATGTGAGCGAGCACATGCAAGGAATTTGATTCCGGTCAATGATGTCTCTCAAACACAACAGTATAAAACAACTACAATATGTAAAGACACAATGAACGATGAACACAGTGAACGATGAACAATATGAAGAAGCAATGTTTGAACATGTCTTGACTGATCAACTGCAAGGTTCAAGGTTAAAAGTTGCATTGTCATCTGCAGCTGTTGACACGTACAAAGTGAGATGAGGTAACATTTCTACATGGACCACTGTGCAACATATAGCAACTTATAACATCCAACAGAATGTAGGTTACAACAGACAGAGGACAACAGATGGACAAGAAATAGACAGCAAGTATGGGCATTAAATAATCCTTCTGGAGTGATGAGTATTGCACTATAGGTATGATTACGGCACAGGAGGCAGTTAGCACTATTGGACAGAGTTCAATGCTGCTAAATGGGGTCTACTATATTTAGGGTACATTTCAATGTGTAATTATATTTTACTCCAACTACACTGTTAATAGAGTCAGGGCACTTTGTCTTTAACAACAAAATTTGATTCAGAATACATTAAACCCCCACTTTAACGTGGATCAGCAGCCACGGTTTCAGTCCATTACAGATTTTTTCTGAGAAATCAAACTGCAGATGTCCTCTGTTACAACTTTTTTTCGTGGCAATGAAAATGCTTGTAATGCTTGGAATTGTACTTTACTAATAAATATTCACACACATTCAGCTACATTTCCATATAAAAAATAACTATAATTTTTTATAGGAGAGAAACACAAAGAAAGCGTGTCTTGGGATGGTGAAATGCTGCCGTACTTAGAAACCGGAGGTTTGAAAGTAGCCATTCTGAGAACGCTATTTATTTCTCTGTGCTGCTGATTGGCTGATGCCCTATGACACAGCTGCAGTCCAGAATTTCCCCCTTGAAGTGCCTCGAGTGTTCTCATGTTTTTCATTTTGTTCTTCTTAAAGCCCTGTATTTTTATTACTGTAAATTAAATTAATTTATCACTGTTTTTACCTGCTTATTCCAAATAAAAACGACAGCACATACCAAAGTAAACATGTGTGCATTACTTACAGTGCAGTCTATACAGGAGTAACATCAATATTTACATTGTAGCACTGCACGAGACAGCGGTTCAGTGTAAACTGTACAGTACGAATATGGGTTCACCTGGGTTTAAAATGGAATTGAGGTGTTTTGGGAGCATATTTGGGGGCATATTTAGGGTTAATACTATAAATATTTAGGCTTTTTTTAACCACATCACAACGCGTTTTTTCACTATACGCAGGTGCTCTTAGAACATAACCCAAGTGATAAGCTGGAGTTTATTGTATATGTATCCTATATTTTAAATATTTCGCTTTAATGGTTAATTATTCCTTTGTTGAAGGTCTCTCATAAGTAGGGCAGCATTGTTCAGAATCAGAAAACTTTATTTATCCCGGAGGAAATTGTTCACATCACGACTGCACACTCAGACAAGACAGAACAATACAGAATAAAAATACCTGAATATATAATAAAATATACTCAGACTAGAAAATATATTATGTAAGGAAATAGTGTTGGTGTCAAAATAAAACTGACAGTAGAAAGAGATCAAACTCTTGCTTCTATAATCACATAACTCGCTGGGAGCTACAAAAAACAAGCACCCGATCCAATCTATAATTATCAATGCTACACACCCATCTCATGAAATACTAAAGAGTTTAACATTTCATTGTAGTAGCTCAGAATGTCAACCACAAAAACACAAAATAGTTCTGTGTGTGTCTTTAAAATTCCAGAGTTTATTATCCATAACAACATATTGGCATACATTTTTAAAATATTTCTTCTAGGTAAGGTTCTGTTATTATGTAAGTGCTCTGGTGTGCAAGAAAGTAATTTAATTTACCCACAGAACGGTTTAACAGGTCACACAGTAAACATTTGATCTTTGTTTAGCCATCCTAGCCAGTTAAGAACAATTAAGTCAGTTTTACAGTATGCAGCCTAAACTCAGCAACACTCTGAGGGCAAGGGGAGCAGGGTCGACCCACTTCAGCTCACTTGGCACAGGTTGAATTTGGGTTTGCGTGCAACATTGCTTTGCCACAGGTTAAAAGGCGGAGCCTAGAACATTGTGTCTCATTTTTTGGATCTACTCCAAGAATTCTCTGCCAGACTGGAACCTGTCAGTCAGGTTGGGATCTGCTCAGAATAGTACCCCTCTGGCAGGGAAACATGATTTAGCATCTGGAACCCTGACTGCTGGATTGCAAATCTGGCTCACACTAAATACAGCAAAGCTGCATAGGACTTTCAAACACAGAGCTGACAGTTTATTAGGTACAGTTTATTAGGTTTTGTAACTACATTCATTGGCATTTTTATCATGTGCACTGTATTCATTATTTTTATACTCACTAAGAGCAATGCAAAAATGAGAACTAAAATACAAATTGAAGTCAAATACATAATTGCTATATTTTAGGAAATTTCAGCTCTCAAAAGGAACTGAACTAGGGCCCCATAGACCCAACAGACAGGTTGCTAGAACACATTATCTCGTGATTCTCCTGCCGCCAAAATATCTGCCGGTTTTACCGCAGTGTACATCAGTAAAATTATTTTATTAATGATACTTAAATTTATGCAAATCAGCTGCCTCCACTTGGGCTTGTATTTCACTGTTATATTATCCAACTCGAAATCACGTTGAAAGTCCCGCCCCCTCCGCTACGTGGTCAAAATGGTGCCCATTTAGTGCAGATAGTTTCCATCGTTCTGCACTGCGTTTTCTGGCTGATTTCAGTGCACCATCCGGGTTCTTTCAGTGCACTGAGTTTTAGCTTGGTTTTCAGTGTGAGCGCACTAGGCACTAAAATCGCACACTAAAAGTGCGCAAATGCACGATTTCAGACACACTGAGAGTGAACAGCACAAGATTCTTTCTCTGTATTTAACCCATTCACCAAGTGAAGCAGCAGGCAGCCAGGAACGCAGTGCCCTGGGAGAAATGTGAAGGGAGGGTCCCTTGCTCAAGGATACCTCAGAGGTGCCCCTAGCAGTCTTGGTACCAACAACTTTGAAAGAGTGCTTCCTCTGAGTCACGCCAGGCCAGCCACTAATGCAGTGTCATTGACGACATAATGTCCTCGTTATGTCAGCTAGTGCCATTGCTGAGTTATAGGAGAAGAGGTAAGCCACTTAAAATCCAGGCCACAAATGGCTGCAGCACCACTGTGGATCAAACTTCCAATCTCAGATAGGACTAAGCACCACTTGGGAGCCCCTAATCAAGAGCCTTTTTAAGGGAAAGTGGCAGGAACAAATCCATTACTCAGGATTTGTTTGTCAGAAAGCATTACAGTGGCCCAGGTAAAACGTTCAGAGCACTACATTTTGCACAAACATAACACTGCACCTGCTTTAAGAAAAATCATCTCTTGAAGTATGGTGGTTGCAGTACCATGCATCAGCAAAAATGTGACATCTTGATTTGAAACAGCGACACATACTGTATAAAAAGAAACTGCTTCAGTGTGCTATGTAGCAGAAGCCTGGCAAGGAGTTCATTATTCAGCAGGGTAGTGATCTTGAAATCTGCCATGATGACTGAGAAGAAATCACTAACAGTCTTACCCCAAAATATTTGTACAAAGGTATTTCAGTTTTAGTTCCTCCTCCATTCATATGCTGCTTTGACACCTGTCTCTATATTTGATTTTTCTGTGTTTGTTGTTCTGTGCCTTTATTTTCGGGTGAGTTTATTTTATTTTAGACTGCGCAATGTGCTGGTGTTTTTGGGTTGCACCATGGACCTGAAGATTTCACTGCACACATTTTACTGAGAAATGGAAATAAAGACCACTTGATTTAACTTTGGATGTGCAGAAAAATAACTTGGTTTCATTTAAACGTATTGGACTTATTCTGTAATTGAGTTCACAATTAAAAGAATCAACCGGAGAACTAAAAGTGAATATGGTTAAATACTTTTACAGTTATAGGGACTGAATATGAAGTTAACATTTGGTTTGAGATGAGCCTAAAGCAGAGTTGGTGGTATAAAAATGTGCCTGCTGTTTCAGTTTATCTGAAAATCTTCTAATATCCCCTGGATTTTTCCTCTTTAGATAAAATCTTCAGAAAGTGTCTGGCCAACGGGACCTGGGCCTCCAAAGGCAACTATTCTCAGTGCAGAGCTATTCTCAATGTACAGGTGATACATTATTACACACAGTGTGTTTGTAGTTATTTACTATTTACTAGTTTTCTAGTTATTTTCTTTTAACATATTAGAAATATTATATAAACTATGAAACTTTTGCACAGACAATATTTTTAAGTTAAATTCATTAAATAAACAGCATTTGCACATGTGAAATATGTACATATTTCTAAAACAAGCTATTTATACTTCATTATTTATTTTATTTGCAGTGCCAGCGCAGTTTGCTCTGTATTTTTACTTTTGGGGTATTTGTGTGTGTGTGTGTGTGTGTGTGTGTGTGTGTGTGTGTGTGTGTGTGTGTGTGTGTGTGTGTGTGTTACAGTGGTG
>JBBPDC010184333.1:0-15593 GCA_037974485.1 Hemigrammopetersius urotaenia | reverse complement strand
CACACACACACACACACACACACACACACACACACACACACACACACACACACACACACACACACACACACTTTTATCAATACTTAATTGGGCTTTTCAAGTGCCGTTATTGTCAAAGCCATAGAAAGTAAGTTATTTGTGTGGTTTTTAGTCATTAACGAGAGAATGCGAAAAAGTTTGTGCTTTACTTCTGTAGTTTCTGTCACTCTTTACTATCTCTCCAGCTTCTGTTCAACTGTACCTTCAGGGATGTCCCACTGATTTAAACATGAAGGAGTCTGAAGCATCACAGTCTGACAGGTATTTGTATGTGTGTGAAAATGTAAAATGCTGTGGGGAAGGCTTACATAAATCATGTTGCATATGTCATCTGAAGTCAATAACCTACATTCTGCATCTGTGCCCTAGCACAGAATCATCCCATTCAAATCTTCAACATCACCATGGTGACAGTGCATGAGTGTGTGTGTGTCTGTGTGTGTGTGTGTGTCTGTGTGTCTGTGTGTTTGTCTGTTCACCCCTGAAACCGGTTCCAGCAAAGGAGTGTTTAATATTTGCAGTAATGCCTCCTCAGCTCTCTGGAGAGTTAGTTACTGGCAAACAGAACTGCAACTCACTCAGCCTTCAGAACACTGTAAACCTCTAGTATTTCTACTGAGTCTGGTGAAATCGCATTGATTCTATGAAACCAAGCAAGCAGTGTATCCATGATCCACCCACACATGTGTTCTTTCATAGCAGCTGTTTACACAAAACTGCAGTACAAAATTCTGTTCAGTATAGTTAGAAGTTTAAATTTGCTACGTAATACTGGGTTTCTGTTTTAAAATGCTACACTACCGACCTGGACTGAGTTGATTTAGGTCAGGGGTCTCCAATACATGATGGCTGGTCAAAATATAATTCGTGAACTTTTCAAAATATCAGGTTTACCAGTCAAACAGATGATGACATCGTAAAACTTATTTTTTATTTTATTGTTTATTATTTTTTTCCTGAGCATGGCAGCTCGTTCAGAGCACAGCGTGGACAAATTTCCTTAATCGAATAGAATCCTACACAATACAACACAACTAACATGTAAAGTACATTTTGGTCATATAGTTTCTTGTTCAGAAATGAGGTTTGTGACACAAACAAGAAAATAAAACTATGCATGTTTATTGAAGGTTCAGGGTCCTTTCTTTGTGGGGTTTGTGTGGGCTTCTGCCCTGACCTCCACTGACTGTGTCAATGTCTCTGTGTATATAAATAGCTGCCATGTTATTTTTCACAAGTGTGCAAAATAATTATTTGAAATGAATAACAGTCTCTGTTTGTATATAAAAAAAAAAAACGTATAATTTTGAATAGGATTTTTGCCAACACTCTATAAACAGTTGCTACAACGACCACATTTGTGGCTAGGTCAGTTTCCAAGGGTATCTGCATTGGAGCTGAAGGACTGGGCAAGGTTTATATATCTAGGCTTCCACTGAAGGTCATGTTGCTCTACGAGAGGATGATGCGATGTGATGGACAGTGTTGACCCCACCCCCCCCTTCATCCACTCCACTCATTTCCATGTCTCAGGAGATTTTTGTAGCGTGTGACACCTGAGCCACCACAGAGCACTCATGAAAACAGAGGGAAAATAATAACTCAATCAAAATAAGTGCATCAGTACAGCCTCACAGCCACTCTTCGTGTTAAAAATGGATTTAAAGTATCGGTTAAATCAGTATTAGAATATGTACTAATTACTATTTTGACATTTGTATCAGACTACGATAGTACAATATACCTCTGATTAAAACACATCAGAAAGTACACTCACTCTTTATTCTGTATGATTCACATACAGAAACTGCAGAGCAAGAATTATCTGTTTAAAATGAGTTGTTTTTGTCATGTGATGGAAAACATTGATATCTAAATATCTGGTTAGCTTAGATATTTAGCTCCACCCACTGATCAGAACAAAGATCCATACATGAATACCATACATGAATATCAATATAAAAGCCCCCAAAACTACACCAAAACAGTGGCCCCTACTGGCCACCGGCCGAGCCGTGACACCTTTTAGTTTGCATTAGACAAACAAGCAACAAATATTGCCTGATAAATGGCAACTGATCACATACTGTAGTTTTCCAGCCTTCATGTTTTCCATTACCCTGTTATTATCAGGCTCTGCTCTGAGAGTGGTTCTCTTGTTTTTCTCGGTGTAGGAGATTTTTTTGCAGCAGGAGACTGGGTCTCTTCCAGAGCATTTGGCCTGAGAGAGAGTGACGCATGCGATTTCACTCTACATTTCACTCTGTTTCATGCTTTGATGCCCACTGAGCTGTCATAGGGGAAGTGAAATTGGATATCAGAGAGAGAATCCTTCCCTACATAAGAAGAAGAAAGGATGAAAGAGAGACAGACAGAGAGAGATAAGTGGAGTCTCTATCTGTCTGTCTCACGCCACCATGACTGTCCTCATACCGCATCCTCAGCATGCTGTAGTGTGTGTGTGTGTGTGTGTGTGTTTGTGATTATGTGAGGTGCACTCACGTGTCACATACACGCACGTGTGTGTCAGGCACAGCCATGCGGGTCAAAGAATACAATCCTGTAATAATGAACCATCAGAGATATTTTCAGCCTCTGTTTTCCTTCCTTCATGTCCATTCATCTTTCCATCTCACTCGCAGCACAAAAAGAGTAACCAAAAGAGAAACTGAGAGAGCCTATTGATCCATCCAGAGATGGTCAGGTCAGAGCTTAGAAACCACACGTGATCATAACACACATGTCAGATTAACAACCATATAGATCTAAGGTAATGGATTTTTAAATCTCTTGGACCATTGATATACTGGATGAACATCGGTGCCCCCCCAAGCTTTTCAAACTGAGTAACCAGAAAATGCACTGCACTTACTCTATTAAATGTGTTCATCATCACGTTTAAAATTATACATATTAGACCAACACAATCTGGTCTCTCAGATTGCTCACTCTTCACAGTAAATGGGTGTGAGGTAATATGAGGTCCTTCCATCGTATCTGGTTACATTTACTCAAGAATGGAGGGCTTTGGATAGAGATTTGTGTTTTCCTAGTATTGATGATACATTTACTTTACAGTAACCCCCCACTTTTACGCAGATCAGCAGTCGCAGTTTCAGTCTAACCCAACTGATAATGGTACGTGGAAATCCCCACAATAACACGGAAACTGCGAATATCCTCCACTTTTTTATGACAAGGAGGTTTGAAAGTAGCCAACCCGAGAGCGTTATGTTGTGGTGGCACAAGCCTGCTTCAGCATGTTGTGGCTGCTCCGTGTCTTGTCTTCATATTTTAGTGTTTTAAACATTTCCCCCCAGTTATCTCAGGTAATTTAGTATTAGTAGGTTGTGCCCTGTCTAAACATGTGAGTCGAGAGTTATTTCAGTTATGGGTTTACCTTTACATTTTCTTTAAGGGTAATGCATTGTTCTGAAATTAAAGTGTTCTGGGAGCATATTTAGGGGCGTAATTAGGGTTTACACTTTAAAAAAAAGGCAACACAATAACACAGTTTTTCACTATAGAGGGTGCTCTTGGTACATAACCCCTGTGAAAAGCGGAGGGTTACTGTACACCAGTTATATTAATGAATAATGTAATTATTCTTTCTCAGCAATCATTTTCATTCTGTTACATTGGTCTGCAGTGGAGAGAAAGTGAAAGAGCCAGAGAGCAGCCATAACTATTATGGATTCATCTCCCTGTGTCACGAATAGTCTGTTGGAGAGATAGAAGTATCTCACACACCTCACTGGGTCAACCCATGATCACTTCCAGCAGTACTCCATAAAGACTATAGTTGATGGCCAGCAGGCACATGAATAATGTTCTTGTGTGAAAAACTCTATAGCAGAGTCTGTAAATCAGTAGACTTTAAATGTTCAGTCTTACATACGCTGGTTTGATATCTAACTTGGGACTTCAGTATCAAAACTGTTACTTGTTACTCAGTGACTTGTTCCCATCTCATCTCTGCAAATAACACAAATTCACACCTGAAAATGTAATGATAACTGATATAAAGGTTGCAACCTGGGAGGGCTGGCTAGGCTCTGGGTACCCAAGACCGTAGTGAGAATTATGCAGTTGTAAAGCATGAATGAATTAATGAATGAATGAATGAATGTTACTCTGGTGAAATCATCTGTATTTCTTTCTAACTGGTCACATGTCTGACCTTAGCATTTGATATCACATCAGAAATATCCCAAAGAAGAATGGAACTTAATAGACATCATGAGTGGAGATTGATTTTTTTCCTTTCTCATAAAATGAAAGCTTTTTGTCTCTCCTTTAGACATTTTAAATATAGCTGAGAGACATTTACAGGGCAGCTGAGGTGTGTGTGAGAAGCTGTTTGTGTTAGTGTGTCTTTGAAGGGAACAGACTGTCGGGGAGTTTTGTTGGGAGGACACAACTGTAACTGGTTGGGTTTAAATTGAATGAAAAGAAGAGTTAAAGAGGTAGTTAGGTTGTACAACAGCATGGACAACGCATTAATAGATATAATATCACACTTAGTGTTTGAGTTTTTTTTTTTTACATATTATTTCCTTTTAAATATATGTTTTCAGAGGCTCTGGCCTTGGATAGAATAAGTGGCTTAGATAATGAATGGATGGATTCTGTTTTCTGTTTTTTTCCTTGACACTGAAAAGGTAATTCCTGGTTGTTAATGCCCATTTTGACTGGAAATGGAAACGTTAGTCTCTGATTTATAATGATATTTTAAATATCCCATTGATGTACAAATGATGAATCGAGTAAATATCCAGCATGGGACTTCATGTGAGGGAAGTATTTTTTACCATGACAGGCTGGTAAAGTTATTTTGCTAATAAAGAAGCTTGTCCACGGCTTGGGGACACTCAGCCATTGATGCCGTGTCCATGTAACTGTATTCATCAGGATGAAAGAATTCCAAATCGCAGAGCTCATCGGTTCCAGACAGCCAGTGTCTAGCACAGAGTCTGGTAATGAAGTGCTGAATTGAATCAGGTGTATCTTGCAAAAACAGACTGGATTTGATGAGGTTTGGAATAGATAATGATGAGATCAATGAGGCTGGTTAGAAGCGGTTGATATGGCTGATATTAATGGCTCAGTGGTCTGCATACAACTAACAGGCATTTTAACTGCCTTAAGACACCCACGCCGAGACTGATCATTTGTGTCTGCTGCTGATGATTACGCGCTGCTTGTCACTACACATTCTGCATTGGCCACGCTTCCTCAAGCCCGCAGTGTTTTTTGTTTGTGTGCCTGTCTCTTCTTTTTTATACTACACAGTGATTATGCATTTTTTCTTCTGGTAATTTTGTAGCAGTACCAAACATTGAAGCAGTCTCTACAGAATAATGCCTCTGTGAACTAAAAAACCTTAATACACACACAGTTTAGGAAAAGTGGTGGTTGTGGTTTGGCACAGAAAGTGTAAGAAAAAACAATTTTGTCTGATACAAGATGTTATATTTTCCCTGAGATCCAAAGTCGTTCTGTCTGACGTCTGATTGTACAGACATGATATGGCTCACCCAAGCCTACTCTGAGCACATTCTATAAATTATAGATTCAGCAAATGTGGTATTTGTGTAGGATATCACCCAGTGTTTAAGAATTGTGTGTGTGGGAATACTAGTGTAGTTATATGATTATAAAAATGTTAAATTATAACTTAATAAATAAACCTCACATCACTAAATAACTACATCACTATGGTCTGTAACCATGGTAACGATTGACCCTCACTGGAATATGTGAATTTTCTATATGGCAGGCACACATACAATCACACACACACACACACACAAACACACACAAACATACACACATACACACACACACACACTCACACAAACACACACAGACTCTAGCCCTACAGCAATACAGACATTATAAGAAGTATGAGTCATGCAGCATCACAGACAGAGGTGCTACAGAGCTGGGGTGGTGTGTGTGTATGTGTTGGTAGTGTAGTGGGAACAAGACAGCACTGATAAAACAAATCACATCCTCCCCTGAAGTCACACGCAAACAAACACACACACACACACACACACATATTACTTGCAGCTCGATTCATCTTCAAAGCCTGTTTATACTATTCCACAATAACTGACTGTCAGAGAGAGAGAGAGAGAGAGAGAGATGGGAGGTTGAGGAAGAAGACAAAGCGGGGATGTGTAGGTGGTTGATCTGCATCTTTTGAAGTTACATCAGCTGTAACTTCTCCACAATCCTGCTATTATTCTCTATTTGTGAAGGACAAAATGTACCACAGAAAGCTGAGAAATGTTGCACTGGCATTAAGAAATAGTACAGTACTCCTCCTAAAAAATCCCTATTGTTTTGCTTTTTTTTTTTGCGTAATACATGCTCCCAAACCCCCTAAAGAAGGTTTACCTGTACAACAGACCTAATCCTATGATAAATAAGTGGGACCCTCTTTAGAATGTGATTCTTTTCTGTAGGTCTATGTACTCAGCCCCTAAATAGCTTCTCAGAGACTAATAATATTGACTTATATGAGGCTAGTCAAAGGAGCAATTTACTGATTAAATCCATGAATAATTTCTGACCACTTACTGTGTGCCAGTGATGACATTGCAATACTCATTTAGAATTCACACAAAAATCTAAGAAAGCAAAATTGTCAAACTGATTTACGTCTGCAGTAAAACCATAAACTGGAGCAGTTCTATGCCTTTTGAAAAATGTTGCATAGTATCTTGCTGTATCAACTTGCATTTTGCAAAAAAGAAATCAACAACAAAGACTAAATATTGACGTATATTAAATATTAAATAAACATTAAATTAAAGCAGACAATATAGCTCTTACCTGCCAGTGTGCCAATTCCAGAGCCCAGCAGGGCATGGAGGGCTGCGGCAGGAGAGAAAAGCAGCACAGCGCCGAGAATTAGTAGCGTGGGCCCCAGAACATCACAGGCAAAAATCTGCCCCACTCCCAACACTACTCCCTGCAGGAGCTGAAAGCAGATGGGAAACAGAATTTCAAAGCAAAGAAGCCCCTCTTCGACCTGGTTTGTAAGTAACAAACAACCTAGCTTATTAACTTGCTAAATAAGTAGCCAACATATTAACTTAATAGGGAAGAAAATAACAAGCTAACTAACTGGTTAACACATTTAGCAGGCTACAGAATCTCCACAAGAGGCAGCTATTATAACTCAAGTAAGAAGTAAGGAAACCCACACCAGTAGGATCTCACTTGCAATGCTACACTGCATGTGCATAAAAACCGAAACAGTACATGAGTAAACAAATGTTGCCACTACTGTTCAAAATCAATGGTTTTCAGAGATAGCCACAGACAAGAAAATGGAATAATAATACTTTAATTACATTTTTTTGACATATACATCAGGCAGATTAACTGCTGTTCATTTTACCTCAGCTCCAATCTTTATATTACTCACTCACACACTCTCACTCACTTCCTGTGACCGCTTAATCCTCACTGGGGTCGCGGGTACCCAGAGCCTAACCCGGGGCCAGTGGGCGCAGGCAGGGTCTCACACTGAGCAGGGTACCAGTCCACCACAGGACGCAACCTTTATATCATTAAATATTCATGTGTGAATCTGAGCTAATTGCAGAGATGGGCACCAGTCACTGAGTAGCAAGTAACATTTAAGTTTTGACACTGAAGTCCCAAGTCAAGCCAGTGTAGGCAAGTTAATAAAAAATGACAGTCTACTGTTTTACAGACTATGGCCTATTTTTGCTATAGAGTTTTTCGTTTCTCACAAGCGCATTAATCATGTGCCTGATGGCTGTCGGCTATAGTCTTTGTGGAATACTGCTGGAGGGGATCATGGGTTGACCCTGTGTGGTGCAAGTTCTTCCCTGTTGGCTTGGTGTGTCTAGGCCCTATGACAGGGCCTGCATGATAAAAGACTCAGAGAAGGAGTCAGTGAGGGGGGATGGGATACTTCTATCTCCCCAGCAGACCAGTCATCAAGTTATGGGTGCTCTCTTGCTCTTTCACTCTCTCTCCCTCAGCTTTCCTTCCCTCTTTCTTCACAGTTCTATGTCCTCCCTCCACCCATCGTTCACTCCTAGCTCAAGTTGTCTCCATGGAGACATGCTGGATGCACCTGATGCCGAGGAGCTGTATATTTATGAGGCCGGAAAGGCCCCTGACAGGGCGGAACTGCGGAGAGGCTGCAAATCTCAAAGAGGAGAGCAGCTAAGCGCCTAAGGCTTTCAGTAGTCATGCAGAACAGCTTCTGGATCCTAGGGGGAACGGCACAGAATAAAGAAGTGAGAACATCACTGTCTTGGTACTGGAAGCCTTGAGTTCTACAAGAACATTTGGAATCAAAGGACATTTGGAGGGTTTGGAACCAAACATGGTGGTACACTGTTTTTTTGCAATAAGGAATGCAGAATTCATTTGAGAAACTAAGACTATATTTTAAGACTATGAATTGATTCATTCAAGGTTCAAAGATATTTTATTGTCAGTCCAGCCACAGCCACAAGTACACAGAGGGTTGAAATAGTGTTTTCTGAAACAAATAGTGTATTGTACATGTCTCAGACTTGTTTAGGTCTAGTTATTAATGGTTTTGACTACCACTCCAGTTTCAGTGGCTTCCATTAGCTGACACTAAGACTTTGTGGAAAGCTGTGTAGGTTACCTAATTCAACATTTAACAGTCACAATCAATACTAATGGCTTTGTTATTGATGTGAGATATGATAAAAATGCATGAGTCTGCCCTGTCAGTCAAGTCAATTAAAGAGATTTAATGCTTTAATCCATGGTTGCTGATTTCCAAGATACCAAAGGCCTTTTACCAGTGTTTTGGTTAAAGCTTTATCTGTGAGACAGTGCCCACATGGCCAATTGGTTGTGCATTTAAACGCAATTTGTGATCGGCCAGTGCATGGTGGTGACTCACTAGAAAAACTATTTCCAGTGCCCCAGAGGATGGATTCCACAGTGGTGGGTCTGCAGTTAGACAGCATTGAGTTATTAAGAGTGTGAGGCTAGTACTGAGTAGACAGAGTACAGGAAAACTATAAAATGTGAATAGGTTTGATATCTCTGTCTCTTTCACACACAGTTGCATAGTTGCTAGAAGGGGCAGGAGATGGGCAGTGCATTGCAGGCTGGAGACAGGAGTATATTTAGTCTGTTCCTGTCTTTCCCCTCCTTTCTGGCTCACTTCAAAAAGAAACAAAGAAACAGATAGATGGATGGATGGATGGATGGGTGGGTGGGTGGATGGGTAGATAGATAGATAGATAGATAGATAGATAGATAGATAGATAGATAGATAGATAGATAGATAGATAGAGAGATAGAGAGACAGACAGACAGACAGACATTCACTGATTGATTGATTTTGCTGTCCACTGGACAGAAAGTTAAGATCCAAACATAAGAATGTTTTGTTTGACTGCTTCTTCTGATTTAGGCCAATGAACATGACAGATGAACAGACCTTATTACTACTAATGGAAAATGGAAGAAACAGAACAGCAAGAGTGTCTGTTGTCATGGTTTGTTCAGTCTGCCTGATGACATGTCACGCTGTGTTATTCTGCCTCCATTGATTATGGTGGTACTGACTCTCTACAGAATGCATCAAATTAATTTTTGAGGATGTGCAAATGAGTGTAGAAAGGCAGGGCAGCCATTTAAATGTTTTAGTTCAACGCAAGTACAACAGCATTCTAAGAGGAGTGCAGCACTACTCTTCCTCACCTGCTGCATATTGAGCTGTGTGGTGTTGGTGCTCAGTGGCGCCACCAGTGGCAGAACAGGGTGGTTGGGGTAGTAGGGATTATTGGTGCTGGTGCAGGCCAGATACAGCAGCAACACTGAGTTGAAGGGAAACACATTCACAGGTAGATCCCAACTGTCCAGAACAGGAGCCAGACCACTGGATACAAATGTACTGAGAGAGACAGCAGACATATTGAGTGTGGAATTTCTACAGCAATCCAAGGCCTTGTGAAAGCAGTGCTTAAACTGGAGGGTGATGGAGCATTTGCCAACTTTGTCTGACAAACCTATTTTTAATATAGGATAGAAAATCCTATACGGGAAACACATTGAACATGAAGTAAAATAATTAACAAGAGACAAACATTCAATCAAGCCATTCAATACTTTTAAGATATCAGCAGTGCCTTCATCAATGGGGGGCATTCGAAGACCCCCCTAGTCAGTCGCCACGCCCCCCCCTACACCTTCTAGTGTTGCTCATATGAATATAGTTCACGATCGATAGTGCCCCCTCCATAGTCAGTTAGATGCCAGCCCGAACGCCGGCCCTGGATATCAGATGCCTGAGTTACTGTCTTCAAAGTATTAGAAGCAGATTTATACATAATTATGTAGAAATAAGCATAGATTTGTGTGTGACTTACGTCGCAGCTGCAGTGATACAAACAGGTAGCAATAGCCTCCAGTTCCAGTCCCCCGCAGCGCTGCACACACCTATCAGCAAGGCCACCAGCATGCCATTATATCCATGCTGACCCCGGGACACCTCTACTCTGTTCCGCACACACATAAATACACATGCAATAGCCATTTGCTGTTATATATAAACATATAATAACCAAACACACACAGAAAATCTAAGAAGAAAATATTATCTACAATTATTGGAAACCCAGCTTGCTGGTGTGTTAGAGACTATTGTCCATTGGTTGATGTACAGTTTGAGCTCAGGCTTGTTCGTATTTCTCACCGCTTGTGGCCAATGGTGATGGCTGTGACTGTGGAGGTGAGGAGCCCTATGCTGCCCAGCAGAGTCTGCCAGGGGCTGGAGAGAGTCAGAGCGGTCAGAATCAAAGCTCCACTCACAGGATTATCTGCCATAATCACAGCAGACACACCCCGCAAACTCCACTCCACCAGCTGCACCGGGAACACCTTGTCTGACAGAGGATAAAGAAACAGAAAGAGAGAGCTAGACTAATAAAATATTTATTGATGAACTGCTAAAAGATTTATAGCTAAGAATTCAAACAGCACTTTTAAAACTTGCAGCGTATTGAAGTATTTCTGAAACATTTAAAATACGGTTTTCAAGAGATGCTTAATAAATACAGACCAAGCAGGAAAGAAGGTTTGATATACACTACCATTCAAAAGGTTTAACCCACACACACAACCACATACACTAGGGCTGGACTGGCCATCAGGCATACTGGACCAGGTCTTTTTGGGCTGGCGTGAAATCCTGTCAGCAAGTCCCCCTGTCTGGAGAATGACAGGCTGTTTTTTGTCCCAGTCCAACCCTGACATGCACCCACAAAAAATATATCATTGCGAAGAAGAGTCTTGTCGGATGGGTAAGAAATAGGAAAAGGATCTGAGTGCCTTTGATAATGGCCAAATGGCTGTGATGAAGGTGATGACAAGCTTCAGTGTTCCTTGTGGGGTGGTTAGCACTTATCAAAAGTGATCCAAGGAATGACAAGCAATGAACCAGTGGTAGGATCATAGAAGCTCAAGGCTGGGGAGCAAGGCTCTGTCTTGTCCCATAAATTAGTTTATAGTATAAATGGAAAAAGCTAATAGTGGTTATAATAGTGTCAGAACCAACAGTTTGTCGCAGTTTGCTGTGTAATGGGCTGTGTAGCCACAGACTAGTCAGAGTGCCCATGCCGACTCCTGTTCACCATCAGAAGCATTTTTAATGGGCATATGTCCCGATAAATCACATTTTCTTTTACATTAAGTTGACTGTCGGGTGTATCACACCATGGGAAGCAGGCTGAGGCAGTGTGGGCAATGTTCTACTGGGAAACCTGGGGTCCTGGCATGCATGTGGGTGTTACTTTGACATGTTCCAACTACCTAGATATTGTAGCAGCCCGAATACACCCTTCCATGGCGGCAGCATTCTCTAATGGCAGTGGATTCTTTAAAATGGTTCTGGAATGGTTCGAGGAAAATGACAGAGTTTACTTGACTTTCAAATTCCCCAGATCTTTTTTTTGATACTTCAAATACAATAATACTGAATAAACTGTGAGGCTGTTTTGCCTTCTGTAACTATGTAAAGCCTTTCTTTGTTTGTTTGTCTTTGTTTTTTGCTTAATGACGAGTGTTGGCAGTTAGCCAATCAAGATGTTTGCCGGTCCAACTTGCCGACAGCCCAGCACAGTGTGTGTGTGTGTGTGTGTGTGTGTGTTCGTCTTCTGTTATGCAACATCTCAAGGTCTTAGCATTTTTGCAGAATAGCAAACAGAGAGACAGGCAGCCTCAGTAAATATTCATGCTTTTAGCCTTCTATAACATAGAGGATTATAATGCAGCTGTTTAAATGAAAGACATGTGTGATGCCTAATATTTGCAAACATTATTCATTATTCAGTCGAAACTAACTGCTAGCATCATGCAAAGTGAAGGCCTAAATTGTAAAACTGTGAAATGTACTCAAGTTTGAGTTTTGTTTATGTTCTGTCCATGTTTGTGGCAATACCAGTGTGTCATCAGGTACAGTGTCAGAAAAGGCATAAGCAGGTCTATTACCAATTACCCAACAACAAATAGAGTAAAGAGGGAAATTGTGCAGTTTATTTTTTGCCTGACCAGTCACTTTTTAACTTTCAGCAGGTGGGTGTAATGAGTGTGTAATAGCAGTGTGGACTCTTACCCTGCATGTATGTGTGGAAGTGCTCCATGCCTCCGGTGCAGTAGAGCAGTTTCTGGAGCAGGCGCTTGCTCTGGGCCGCCGGCCGCTGGGACGACTTCTCTGCAGGAGACATTCCGAACAGTGCCCCCTTACAAACGTCCAGCTTAGTCCACTTTCCTTCACTCTCTCTCCCCCTCTCTCTGTCTGGTTCTTTCTCTCTCTCTCTCTCTCTCTATTGATAGTTAATATGCACACTGATATAACATAGTAATGTATTGGGCCCTGTTGGACACTAATGGTCAAAGTTTGCTCTGTGTATGGAAACTAGTTTCCGTCCTTCTCTATCAATCGCTCACTCTTCTGTTACTCTTTCATCTTGTTTTAGCTGGTTGAGTTTGATTAGTAATGACAACACAGTCTTCTTGCGGAAGAAACCACTGTGTTTTCAAAAAATGGGAAAGGTTCAGTATTTTGTATGTGTTTTTTGTGTCCTTTTATTCACTCTAGCCCTGAAGCTGCTACAGCTCACTGAAGAGAGATAGTGAGAGAGAAAAAGAGAGTGAGAGAAAGAGAGAAAGAAGTTTCAGTTTTCAGAGTCACCTCATCACCAGAGCAAATCTATTTGTGTATTTGGACTTTTAGTTTTACTGTGATGATTTTGTATACAGTCTAAGACCCAGCTCTTATTATATATAGAGGGGGAGGATAGTAAAGTGCAGCTACGGAGAATATAAAGTGTAGGACAGTTAAAGTGAGCTACATGTCAAGTGTATATATAACTTACTTAATCTACAGGTAAAAGTCTTAGCAACTATGTTTTGTGTGTACTGTTATGTATCAGTTTATTGTATTTTGTATTGGAATTTTAGAGCATCCCATCCAGATCACCTGCTTTTCAAAGTATCTACCAGCAGAATAATCGCTCGAACATACCCAACAGTTACTTATGCATCTTTGTGATTATATTTTTATTCCAAGTAATATTAAAGTAATGAAAAACTCTAAACTAGTTATAAACTAGTAAACTAGTGAATTAGCAATGCTTTCTAAAATATTTATTATATTATTTAGTGTTATGGCTCGGCCTGTGGGGCCATGATTTTCTGTTTACTTTTGGGGTCTTTTATTTTGATGTTCTTGTCCGTTTAGTGTCACGTGTCTTGTTTTTACCTGTTTTGTGTTTGTTTCTATGATTAGGTTTAGTATTTAAGTTCTGTCTGTGTGGACAGTTTTTACGCCTGGTAATGCGCCTCGTTTCTAGTTATCCTGTCTTGCTTATGCCACGTTCTCGTTTCTGTTTGTAGCGGCCATTGAGCCAGGTTTGTTTTCTGTTTTAGTTTATAAATAAAGGAGCACTATCATGGAAACCTGCCTGCCTAGTTCATGTTTCCTAAGAGGTAAATCATGGAGGCCGGTTAACCCCGTCTTCCGTGACAATTAGTTTCCAAACAATTCACTAGTTTAATGACAGACTGAGATGTGATAAATTGAGAGATGCGGGGAGTAAGTGTGAGTGTGGTGTGTGCTTTAGAGAATGAGGCATGCAGAAGAAAACGACAGGGAGGAACAGAAAGTGATCTGGTGTGGATATCACAGAAATGTTTTCTCATTAGTATTCCGCTCCGTACTCTTTAATCAAAGGCCACATTTTCCCTTCTTGGTCAACGTGCACCAGCAGGTTGTTTTAACATTTAAAGGGCACACATTTAAATAAATACATACAAAGCAGGTCAGTATACAACAGTCAGTCAGTTCTTTTTTACTTTTTACATCATTTGAAAATACCAGCTACTGCAAGGTAGGATTTTTTTTTTTAATTTCCCAATATTTTTCAAAACTCTTAACTGTGGACTAAACTGTGAACTGTTTTTAATTGCTTTCACACAAAATGCGTACGGTGGCTACATGCTTCAAATTCATGGATAATTTTCTCATTCCACCACCAGCAAGACGTTACATATCTAGAGCTAATTTTGCAATTGCTTACATACTGTCTTCAAAACTGTGGAATGTAGGTTAAAACTCAATTACTACTTGTTTAAGTATTGATTTATTGATATATGATGAAATCTAAACAATATATTTGAAACTGCAAAATAAATATATAGATAAAATTATTGGAACAGTTGGATACAATTTCAGCTGCTGAAATAAAATAGGATAGAGAACAACAGTGCAAATATTCTACTTGTGGGACTAATAAAGGTTAAGCTTATCTTATCTTATCTCATCTTTCTCTTATATCATCTTATATCACAATGTGTGCAGCAGTATCCCAAGATAGTTTTCTGTTGCATATATCAGTTATTTGATTCAGTCATGCAACACAAAGTGAATCATCTTGTTCCTATAAGAACTGTTTATTTCACTGGTACCGGAAGGTGAGGGAAAAAGCAACTGAGCAGAAATGTTTCAGTGTCTGTTGTGGGTCCTCCTCTCCCCTGCAGTCACAGAGCGGTGTGCAGCCCATCCAACAATGTCTGCATTGTTTTTGCCACCATACTGGAGGAAGGATGGGATTTGTGACTGCCATCCACATCACCAAATGTGATGCTGTGGTGCTATAACCACTGCGCAACAAGACATCCCTGTTGAGTGCTGCCAATTTTGAGTAAGGTATTCTAAAAGATATTTCCCCTGATGCATTGCTAGACAAGACATTGGATGTGACATGGATGAAAACTGTGGCCAAATTCAGAGAAGAGGATGAACTAACATGACGCAAGAAACTTATAAGCACCAACATACCTACAGTATAAGCACATTACTGGAATTCAGTTCATATAATATGAAATTGATTGTGAATGTAGGGTTAGGGTCAGTTTTGTCTTGGTTGTTACAAACATAAAGTGAGTACACCCCTCACATTTTTGTAAATATTTTATTATATCTTTTCAAGGGACAACGCTAAAGATATGAAACT
>JBBPDC010184317.1:0-15594 GCA_037974485.1 Hemigrammopetersius urotaenia | reverse complement strand
AAGCAGCATGACTTCAAGTCTTCCAGCCTGTTTTCTCCCAAGAGGCAGTTCAGGGTCCTGGGGATTCCTCCCCCTGGACCTTGACAGAAATAAAAGTCTTTGGGCGAGAGAACATCCCAATAAGAGTCCTTGCGCAACAAAAAGCCATCATAAGAGTCTTTGGGCAAAGGAAGCAACAGTAATAGTCCTTAGGCAACAAAATGTATTTTGCTGGGAAAAAAGTATAACGCTAAATAATGCAAACTATTAACAAAAAAAACCAAGATTTTAATTATTAATTAAAATTACTGGTTATTGGTACTGTATCGGCCATAATGAGACATTTATTATTGGTTAGTGGATCTGCCTAGAAATTCCATATATTTGCATTGCTGCAATTATTTAAGACATAGAACATCTGGGGACATTTGGTCCAAAGGAAGAAGCTCATACCGCATGTTTATTACACAAAGCATGAACAGCTCTGTGGCAGAACCTGACTTCTTTTCTGTTTCTTGTCTGTTCCACAACATTAAGAATGAAATCTAATAATGAAAACAACAATGTAATGATGAAATTAGAGCTGGAAGATTGGGGGGTTTGCATGATTGGATTGTTGACTGGTGCAGACACAAGTATCAATCATAATTCTCCTTGTCACATTTTTGCATTGTGAAATAACAATATTTTGATACACTGTTCTACCCCTTGCTAGCGCCTAAGCCAAACCAGTCTGTGTAGAACAGAATTAGTGCTCTTAACTAAAAAAATATATATATATAATGAAACAAAATCCACCTCAGAACTGAAAATGGTAGTGAGTGAGGGCTGAAGCTATTCTTCGTCGGCTCAAGTTCAGCAAAGATTTGCTAATTCATCAGACCTAGAGCTCCGCTGAAGCTGCCCATCCGACCCAATGTCATTTCGAACAGCACTTGCACTTTCTTTTAGCTTTGTTCTAGACAAAATATAATATAAAACAAACAAAACAAAAGTGTCTTAAGCAGAAATGAGTATAAGGCCTTCAACCTCATGATTACAACCACGGCACTAGTTTATTTCACTAACATAAGGAAAGCGGAAAATTCCACATTTAAAAGACTTTGATACAGTGCCAGGATTTTAGAATAATCCACTTATTCTAAAAGGCGTTAAAAGGGATCCTTGCAACACATATGGCGCATCAGCACTATCTCACCAACACATTATTCCTCGCAGGCGTGAACTTCACACTCGGGGATTTATCCTGGCTGTAATAATCCTGTAATGTTCACAAACACACTTATTCACAGCACGGTCTCAGAGTAGCACAACAGGAATAACGTGTTGTGTCACGTTTTACTCCAAGAGATCTCTCAGAATTAACGCACCAGAAAACGAAACTAATGGCATATGATTCATATGAACACGCTCACAGGCTGCAAAAACAAAACATAGGGAAATTCTCCAGGTCGCTCACTGAGTCACTTTCTGGCAGCTCCGAAAGTGGGTCAGTTACAGAGAATATAGCCAGTAATGAATCATAAACCAACACGGGCACACCCTTCACAAAGAGATCAATCAATCACTAAGTACATCACTGGACACAGACACGCCCACCACAGCATGTTCAGCCACCCACTGACAACCAAGATGCACCAATCACCAAGGATGTCCAATAAAGACACACCAAAAACAGCATATCCAGCCTAACCACATACATACAGATCAGCCAATAATGAACCAAATCCAACAAAGCCACGCCCACCACAGAAAATGCAGTAAGTCAGCATCCATGTCTAACAAAGACACGCCTACCACAAGTCCAATCAATCACTAACAACATCTATATTAGCCAATAATCAAATGTATCCTGAGACAAACCCAAACCAGCCAATCACCAGAAAATGCGCTACTCAGACACGCCCATTACATTAAAGCCAGCCAATCCCTGAGCCCCACCTGATATAAACACTACAGCCATAACAAATGAGAGCCATAAAGCAGCTCCATCTGTAGGCCTGGCTGTGGTCCATCGCAAACTCAGAGCTGCTAAGGCTGGAAAAGAAAACACACCCAAACACTTTAACCGCATACTCATTTAAAAAACCTCTGGGTCAATCACGGGAGTATATGGAAAACGGAGCAAAATGTCAGAGTTTTCCATTTTAAAGCAACAGTTTATGAACTCACATTTTCATCTGACATTGTAATGAAACAACATTCCTTCAAGACCGTGAACAACACAAGAACAAAAACAGAACAAAAACAGCAACTAATAATAAGTGTACAAGCTTGTGGCCTAGTGGTTAATGGGTTACTCCTGTGATCAGAAAGTTGTGGCACCACTGAGGTGTCCTTGAGAACACACTGCGCCCCGTTTCTGGCTGTAAACTGCTTCCCTTGGTGCATGGGTTCAAAAGACTTTCACACTGTTCACACTGTGTGGTGTGCTGTGATGTTTTTACATGTGACAAAAATGGCCACTTCACACTTTAACTCAATAGCAGCAGCAACAGGACAGAGTCTATAATAAATAAAGAGTCTATAATAAAATGCACAGTCCATAATAAATAAAGGGGCATTTACAGTTGTTTGTTAACAGTTGCTGTGTAAATCATGCAGCAGTTACATTCTGGCCACAGACAAACTGAAAGATGTTAAACCTAGCACTGTAGCTGCCCTGTTAGAGCTGCCCTGGTCAACTGTAAGCGCTACTGTTCTGAAATAGACTGGCCACCCAGACTCCCAGAGTCTGGCAAGTGGTTAGGTGTGAAAAAATGGTCAAACAACACGTTGGTCATGATCACTGGCCTGTTTAATTTCTCTGTAAAGTGACCGCTGCTGTACAAAATATCAGTCTTGGGATTTTATTGCTAAATATTGAACTGTTTGTCATGTCTTTATTAATGGATGCATAATTTTCTTCAATTAAAAGAAAAAATGGTCTGTCCTCTGTAGCATTGCTACAGAGTTCCAAACTGCCTCTGGAATAGAGCTGAATGATACAGACAAAATGTCAGTTCTGCAATTACCTGCTACATATTGATACAACTTATTAGCCCATAACCACATTTCTGGTATTAAAAAGCTTAACGTCTTTAAATATTGTTTGGTATATTTAGTTGAAATTGTTTGGTATATTTAGTTGAAATCATAGTTTTTGTGATGTCACCAAACAAACACATTTAAACATATCTCCTTATTCTGGCTACAGCAGTTTAGCTTCCGCCCATTCAAGCACCGCTGACACCTTTAATGGTTAAAGACTTTAGTTCATGAGAAACACTGTGATTCATTAGAGGCCATTTGCACATTGCGGTCTTCTGCGGTATCAGTGTAGCAGAGACAGATTTCGCAATAACAATTAGCAGGCGATTTATTGTGCAGTCCTAAACTGTAAGCAGCAGCAGCACAAGAACTATACATAAAAGCTTCATGAACTGGGTTTCTCTGAACGAGCTCTGCACAAAAGCCTGAGATTATTATAGGCACTCATCCACAGATCTACAGGAACCATGCTGTACTAAACCATACTGCAATGGCACCATACTGCGATCTCTGTCCCAGTAGCAGTGTTTCTGACACATTAGCAGCACAATTCTCTCCACACAGCTATGGCCGGTCATTGTCAGAGGGAGCTACAGACACTGAGTCACAGGTATTATGTTATTCTAATGTTCTTCATTAAATAGTAATAAATGTTCTTCAGAAAAATTCAACAAGCCTGACGTTATTTAATATTCTCAATGAAAGAAATTGACTTCTATCAAAAGCTTTAAGTCCAGACCAAGACCACTCAGGCACGTTCTTTAAGTGTGTGTGATTGTTGATGTAAAAATAAAGAAGAACTGAGCTGCGAAAGCGAGAACAGAAGTTCAGTCCATCCCAGAGAGCAACACTGCCACACTTCCTGAGAAATGACAACCATCAAATAATGCCCGGAAGAGGCTTGTGTGGATTTCCTGGACGGAGATTACAGCCAGGATTAAATTTCACTCCGAATGGAAATTGCCTGCTGAAGATATTTCATTAGTGGAGGGAGCGGATTAATGCAGCACGAGATGCTGAATTTGATTAAAGCTATTATTAAACATTTCTGCCTCTAATGGCACAACTACCTACTTCACTGAGGGACCGGAAGGAATGTCAAGTAATGTTCTCTAATGTCCAGGCATCTGCTCTGAGGAGCCTCCATTATGGAGGACATGAGGGAGCTGTACCTGCATTATTATAATTATCTTTAATAATTAATACTTTCTTATAATAATAAGAATAAGAATAAGAATAGGAAAAATAATAATAATAATAATAATAATAATAATAAGAAGAAGAAGAAGAAGAAGAAGAAGAAGAAGAAGAAGAAGAAGCAATTCCATTTTCA
The DNA here is from genome assembly GCA_037974485.1 of Hemigrammopetersius urotaenia. Classification (NCBI taxonomy): domain Eukaryota; kingdom Metazoa; phylum Chordata; class Actinopteri; order Characiformes; family Alestidae; genus Hemigrammopetersius; species Hemigrammopetersius urotaenia. The sequence continues at coordinate 11,252 of JBBPDC010184317.1, read as the reverse complement.
TATTAGGGTGAAACAAAGGTCAGGAACCAACAAAATATCCGTAAGATGCTTAATGTCGGATTGATCTCATCACCATTATCATTCAGATCTCATTACCATTGTGTGTTCAATCAATGAGCAGCATATGTTATAGGTACAGCCATTAGTCTGAAGCATAATGGTAATGATGAGATCAGGCACCAAAACAATCTGCAATAATTGCCTGATATTATGGGTTGATCATTTTCTTCTTCAGCAGATGAAATTCATGCTCAGTCACATTTTAACCAGGAGAACTACTTGTTTAAAACAGCATTTTTTCTCTGATGAACTCCTCAATTAAGTCTTCACTACATTTTGGTGAATGTCTTAGTAAACAACACAGTTTGGGAGCAGTTTTGTTATTTTAACAGTATATAATTATTTCTGCGGCTGTGGTTTGCACATTGTGAGCATAATGCTAAATTCCATTAGCACCCAAAGGCATTGGCTTGTGTTTTTGTTATGTGTTTTTTGTTAAGGTATCCTTTTGTTTAGTGCTTTTAATGCCATCTGTTGATCTGCATATGAGACCTTACTTTTAATTTAATTTCAGTGAATTCTTTAGTTTATATCTAAACTTGAAATCTAAATCTGAACATAATTGGAAATGCATGTTAGTAGTTGTTATTATCTGCCATATCCTCTCCAGCATTACTCTTATCCGCCATAGTCATTTTCCTGTTTCAGTGTGGTTTTTGGTTTGGGTTTGAGCTCAGCCCTTGCCCTGAGTCCCAGTTTAGCGGTTCGTCCTGTTGTCTGTTTTCCAGCTCTCTTTCCTCAAGAATTTCCACTTTTCTGTCTTGTATTTTATACCCTTGTTAGTCAGTCCTGTTCTGACATGCACTCCCCTGCTTTACCTTGTGTGTATTTCATCTGCTACCCTGTCTGTTTCCAATTCGTCTTCTCTTAGTTTCTATATTATTAATTCAATTCAATTCAATTTTATTTATATAGCGCTTTTAAAAATGGTCATTGTCACAAAGCAGCTTTACAAAATGAAATAAATGTGAAATAAATGTGTGTGTGAGAATGTGTGTGTATTAGTGACTTGAGCACTTATCATTAGGCTAGAGTGCAAAAAAGTGGATTTCTGACTTTACTGAAGGATTACACTGTACTTGCACCTTATTGTTGAAGCTTTTTCAATTCCAAATGATAAAGAGAAATTGGACGATGGTCATTCAGAAATCGCTGTTTCTTATACAGAAACCCACACAAAAGTCAGTGAAAGACAATAAAACAGAACTAAATGTTGGATATGGGCCCTTTAAAGCAATGTACGTCAATCCCTTTTGAGCTGACCTTGATTTTCACTTGACCTTATATGAGTGTTTGAAGGGTAACATGTCTTCATTTGTGTCATCTCAGTTGCGCTGGGCATTGTGCTGACCAGTGGATGCGCTACATCACGCCACTGCCACACAGAGGAACTACCGGGAGTGAGGATACACTGCTGTGACTCGGACCTGTGCAACAGTGCCATCTCATGGCACTCATCTTTATTACAGGCACTTTGCTCGCTGATGCTTTCTTTCACAGTCCTGTGGCTACAGCTGTGAGGTCAAAAGATCACATTTGAACTTTTTCTTCAGGAGAGAGCAGCATTCCTATCGACATGCACTTCCACTTGTGGAATCCAGCGGTGGATTGACTCTGGCATCTGTTATATTAAAGACAGACTGTTGGCATGCCAAGTCCCAAATTTCTTATTCTGGATAGACAGACCCAAAAAACTATTTTTTGGCTCAGTCAACCGCATGTGTTCCTGTTTTGAACCATTTTTGGTTCTGAATGAATCATTTATTATGTGATTGTCTACTGAAAGAGTTGCACTTCAAAGTGATTTGATGAGTTCAAAGTCATTTTATTTCATTTCGGGCCATTTCTGTTCGTGAAACATTGTTTGGATTTGAGTGGATCAATAAGAAAAGCATTAGTGCACCGATTCTGACTATGATAATTTAGCATTAATTGAGTCATTATTTATCTATTAGCTTAGCTAGTACTTTCAGCAGTGGCATTTCTGGACTTTCAAGCATGAACTCCACACCAAACACCTTCTGTTGAGGAGTCACTACTGTAGATATAAAATGATTAATAGAAACACTGTAGTATTTCTTATATACAGACAAAATAGAATCAATGCAATTTTGAAGAATTTAGTTGAAACTGAAAAAACGAACATATTTTGACATTCATAGGCTGTGAACCATGTCAACACCAGCAACCCTTCATCCACTAATAAAGGCTACATAAACGAACTCTGGACGACATTCTCAGCTTGATGTCTCTCGCCCAAGGGGTTCTTTGACCAGGGCCTGAAGCCAGTGGTGGTTTTATTTGTCCTCTAGCTATGCAGCATTTCATTATTTGTGCTTATTTATTTATTTGTGTTAGCTGTGGAAAAGGATGATCCACACACACAGTAGCAGGAATCATAAGATTATTATAATAGTAATTATAATAACAATGAGATGGAAGCGAACACAGTTAATTTAAATGCACCTAATAGTGTACAGGGACAATTAGTAAAGCCCAGACCTATTATATATCAGTAAACAAAATGAACATACATACACATGATTGAAAAACAAGAAATTAATCCTGGTGATTCCTGTTACATAAAAAACACAGTATGCAAACTAAAAAAAAGTATTATTTACATAGTGTGCACACAACACTTAAAGGAGCATGTATGCTGAAAAAATAGAATGCATAGTGTATACATCATCATAAAAAGAAGCATGCTTACAGAAAAAAGAATATATAAAAGCTTTGAATAATAAATGGTTTTAAAAGGTAGTAGACATGCATTTAGGGTTTACTAAAAAAGTAGTATGCATACTTTAACAATAGTATGCTTTCCTAAAAAGCATTAGACATATACATTATGCATACTAAGGAATATGTATACAGTAATATAAGCATACTTTTAATAATATTGAGCACAATGTTTGCATACATAAAGAAGTTAAAGTCAAAACTCATATCTATACTGAAAAGCATAGTATAAAATAAGTATGTATGCATCAAAAAAGCATAAAAATAGTATGCTTACTAAATATTACACGCACTTTTAAAATAGCATGCAAGAGTCAAGTCAGAACCAATGTATTTACATGGTGCTTTTTTATAAGTGATGTTATTACAGAGCAGCTTTACTGGGTCTGTTTTTCCAATGTGAAAACCAAGGCAAACGTGAATTACTATATAACTACTAAAGCATACAGACTTAACCACTGATGACTAGTAGAGTCTATCTTTGTTGTAGAATCAGTTAGAGTCTGTAATTAGTATCAGCAGCTTCAACTGGAGTCTGTGTATAGTAGTAATAGCTATGTTCAATGGTGGGCTGTACATGCGAGTGATTGAACAGGTCTGTAGGACAGGAGAGTCCCCAGTGACAGTCAGTCTGGTCTAGAGTAGAGGTAAGCAGGAAGCTCTGACATGTAGTATGTAGTATAAATATTTTAAAAGGGTATACATTATTAAAAATACTACCTATACAAAAGAAGTAGTGTGCATGCCCAAAGAAAATGCATTCCTATACATAGATCAGAAGCAGGGTGCATTCTGATCATTTAAGAAATAATTTAAGAAAGTAGGATGCATGCTTAGTAATTTGGGTTTCTATTCACAGATATACATTTACATTTACATTCACGGCATTTAGCTGATATAAAGAGGTTGTATGCATTATCTGTCCATACTTTGAAATTGTATGCAAACCTAAAAAGTTAGCATGCATATTTCAAAAGCACTGTGCATCTTGCATGCAAGAAAAGGGAGGGTGTAGATTTTAAAGGTTCTGTGCATATTTAAAAAGTAGTAAGCAGTCTTCAAAAACAGTGGGCTTTCTTAAAAGGCATTATGCATAGCCTACCCAAATATGCATATTTTATAATATGAATTATACATACTTAAAAATGTGTGCATATTTTAAATAGTAGTATGTTTACTTTTTTGTGTTTTCTGTGCCTTGGGAGAAACAATGGAACGAGCTTCAGATGCTGAGAATAAACAAGAGCCGATTCCAGAGTAAAATCATAGAAAGATGAGAACAAATGAGCCTCCGTCTAATGAAACGAGACAGAAGGTGGCAGCATTTCTCTCTTTGTAGATGTAGGTGTCAGAGTCCCTCTAAGAGTGTACTCGTAGTAGCTGACAAAGGTGTTTAACCAAATTCTGCTTGATTGGTCTGATTAGAAATCGTTTGTTTGTAGACACAGGCTAACAGTCTTTCATATTGTCTTTACAAATCAAGTCTGCATTCCGGGAGGGTGGACAAGTCAAACATTAGAGTGATGATTAATTTAGACGTTTTGCAGCTCTGGCTGCCAGCCATTCTTCAATACTAAGGCGTTTTTCCAAAAAGATCTCTTTGGCTTTGATTAGTTTAAGGCCCAGTCTAGTAGGAAAAGTAGGCAGTTAGAGGCAGAGACCACCACCCCCCACCCCATCTCTTATGCTCTTCATGACAAGGGAGCCGTTTCATCTTTAAGCTTACCTCATGATTCATAGAGAAATGAGGCGAGAAAAAGTGCTGAGGCAGCAATCTGACAAGGTAGTGACAGGTCGTATGAAATAGGAAGGCAAACTTGCTTTTCTGGCAAGCCATCAAAGAGCGAAAGAAGCTAACGAGCAGCTATGTGTCTTCCGAAGGATCGTTCCTTAATTATCGAAGACATATTTTCAATAAAACAAACAAAACGAGCCCTGTAATAAAAATAAAGAACCCAGAAGGGCTTTGTAGTTAACAGGCACGTATAAAGGCATGGGAGCCTATAGCTGCAGTGAACTTGCTAACCTAAAGTAGACTACAGGCTGCAGCAGTTGAAGCAGATTTGTTCCATACTGACTCTGTGCACTAAAGTTACATTTTGTTAGACTTTTCAAGGTTTTCATAAGATAACTTTTTGCTGGCCCTCAAATATACTTGAGAACAAAGACTACTTCCAGTTCAATTTCCTTCCTAATGCTTTTCTGTTCTGCTCGTGCAGCACCTGTGGTTCTGCTTTTCAGAACTTCAGCACTTCATTTCAGACCATGAGTCCAAGTGAAAAGGACAACAGCACCTAACAAAGTCTGTAACACGTCACTGGAGGTCAGTATTTATAAGCCTGCATAACATACATCAACTTATCATGACAAACAACATAAATCTGCCTAAAGGTTGAGAGGGCATCACATTTTACTCATACAGACTTTATGACAACAAGCTCTTGCTGGAGCCTTTACCAATGTATATGTAAGCTTTTGTTATCCATCATGAAATGTTTATGTAAGTGGAATAAGAATGTAGAAATGAAGAATTTTGTGAAGTTCTATGTAATGAGTAGCACAGCACTTCTACAGGACAGGATGTCATGATAGGTATGACACACACACACACACACACAAACACACACATACACATACATGCACACGCTACACAGACACACACACACTACACAGACACACACGCTACACCAACACACATGCACACACACACGCATGCACAAACCAACACACACACATATACATACACATGCACACATGCACTACACAGACACCCACTCACACACATACACATGGATACATGCACACGCTACACAGACACACACACACACACACTCACCAAAGCACGCACACACAAACACACATGCTACACAGACACAAACACACACTACACAGACACACACGCTACACCAACACACATGCACACACGCACGCACAAACCAACACACACATATACATATACATACACACATGCACACACTACACAGACACACTCGCACATATACATTCACGTAGACACACACATACACACATGCACGCACACACACGTGCACGCACACACGCAGAGACACACACACACACACACACAGCTACAATGTATGGAGTAAACACTCTCTAATGGCAGATCATATGGAGGTGGTTCATTTCACTAAACAGCAATCATGTGCTTCCTGCTCCAGCATTGAGCGAAGATGCTTCTGACTCATTCTCCTAACAAGGGAGACGGCATGCATGTATATACAGTAGGCAATTTGAGGTGGGGTGAGGGAGGATGTTTACATTGTTGATTGTGCCTTGCTCATACGAATCACTGAATGTGGATTTAAGGCTTTCTCTGGCAGATTTTAAAGGGCCATTGTCCAATGCCTCATGAACGATTCCAACTGTGTCCTTTATCGTTTGCTACTTAATTTTTCTTAATTTAAAAAAAACCTTCAACAATTCAAAATGTGTTAACCCATTCATGTTTTTGCCATTTTTAATAATTAATTTTGAATCATTTTAGTATATCCTTTGGGTAGCAGTGCTGTTTTTCTTTACCTTGCCTGTTAATAATACAATATCATTAAGAAGAGAGAAAAAGTCTGAGAAAATATCTATAATATTAGTTAAATTGACTTAAAATTTAAATTCAATTTTAACTTTACTTTTTTGTGAACTAAATAGATCAGTCATGAAATTAGGTGTTATATGGATTCCAATATCAATACAAAAATGTAAGCAGTGATAATATTTCAAGGTAAAATGTCTCTAAAGATGGTTGGGGTGGCAAAGTGCTTTAATGGGTTACGTAGTTTGTTTAAAATGTATTACACTTTTGCTTTACATAAGTAACATCAGTGAAACAGATTGCTTGACAATGTTCCATCCTCTCTGTAAAATGAAACAATCTTCATCACATTACTGTGAATGGATTGCTGGCAGCTGAATAAAGTGAAGTGATCCCTTATAGTCACACCAACCATCAACGAGGGAACAGTGTGTGGGGACAGTGCTTTGCTCAGTCCTGGGATTTGAACCAACAACCCTTCTGATCGCAGAGGCCTATGTCACAAGGCCACCAGCTGCCTGGTGCACAAGTGAATACAGAAATGTAAATATTTTTGTGGTATCAAACAAAGCACATTCAAATGATTGCTGTTTACGTATGTTAGTGTGTAAACTCAGGAGAAAAATTGTGTGTTTTAAACTTGTTTTTTCATCATATGGACCCTTTAATTTAACATGGGGTGCTTTTGTACACAGAATGTGTTTATATGTGTTTGTATATATGTGCATTCAGCTGTATGAAACCGCACAGATTATGATAAACTGAGGTGAGGTCAGTCCATTAGCTCACACACAGGACTGGTTGAGTCACAACAGAAGGATGATGGTGGAAGATTATTGGCTCCTGAGGGTGCACACACACACACACACACACACACATACACACACACACACACACACACACTCACTCACTCACACGCACGCACTAGAGAGAGGAGCTGTCAGAGTCCATCAGTCTTTGAACATGTATCAAGACGGATCTCTTTTCTCTATTCTAGTTTCTGTCTCGTTTATTTCGAGGGCCTCGTAAAAAAATTTCAGGGCTGATCTGTACTTTTTCTTCCTTGATCCTATTTAGACCTTTCCTCTGTCTTGGGTGTTGACTCTCATACTTGCTGTCTCTTGAGTTTTCTCAGTTTCAGTGTTTTAGAGTCATGTTGAGAAGAGAAGGGAATGTATGGTAAGCAAAATATATACACTGGTGATAATATCTGGACGTCCTGTAGGCTCACAGCCTGTTTGATTTATTAACTGTGAAAATAAAATCCAGCAGCAGTTCTGTTGTAATGTGAACACAGTTGGTAATTTAACAAATGTACTGGTTACTGCTGACCTGTGGTTGACTTTCTAATGACTACTCCCTGAATGAAGGACCAAATATACCATGGACCAGTATAGCCTGGCCTTAGGAAATGGACTTCTGAGGTCATGTGTCATTATGTAGTGGGTGACACACCCAAATAAGAACTGTGGTTTTCTTAATGGATAGAAATGAACAATGTTTTTCATCAAAAATGTAATCCCATTTTTTCCTATGTACATTTTCCACTGAAACTCAATGTCACTGGGTCTTCTGGATTGCCCATTAAAAGGCCAACCACAAAATGATGTCACATGCTCAGAGGTCTATTGATCAATATATGCTCTGCCCACAAATGTGCTCATTCTTTAAAGATCACTCACAAAGCCTCCAATCAGCCTAATGAGAAAGTCAGATTTGATTTAAAAACATAGAGTATTCAGTTATGGATGTGTTGAATCTCTTACCACAAGCTTTTTTATAACCTGATGTCATGTCACATCCAGTATTGCCATGTTTCTCTTGTTTTAATGATGTTTGTTTGCACCAGTGATAAATAAGCTTCCACTTAGGAATCCATAAAGAATGTGTAACATTGAATACTAAAAACAGAACAACCACCAACAAAACCAATGAATTAAATGTTCAGTTTAGCCAATATAGTCATTGCATCATCAGAATCAGTATCAGAAACCTTTATTGATCCCAGAGAAAACTGCTAATGTTATGACTGCACAGACACAATATAATATATACAATATAATATACAATATAAAATATTAAAAATATAAAATACAAAATACCATATAAAATCTGCAGAAACAACTCAACATGAAATGCACTATGATATCAACATAAATGCTGGGTATAAACACTATAGACAAACATATTTAAGTGGATTGCTGTCGACACAGATGATACGAGTAAATTATTGCTCATAGCATTGATTATTAAATAAGTATTATAGACAGTAGAAGTGATATTCACAAGAAAAGACTACTGCATGTAATAATAATAAGGAAAATTGTACCTAACTGCACCCATTTAGAAAACTTCCCTTGATCCTGCACATGGTAAGACTATTGCACGTAATAAAGATCTCGCACATAATAAGGGCATGATAAGAGCATTGCACAATAACTCACATGGTAGACTAACATTAACAGTAGGCGTTCAGTTAAAATAATATTCTGCTGCTTATACAAACTATCCAGATTGAATAAGAGTGTAGACATGCGTTTTCACTCTTGCTACATGATGCATGAAAGACTAGCGATCATTTATTGGTTCTCTTAATGGCCATTCATCTGTTGGGTAGAACTTCCCCACCACAACACAGAAACTATTTTTTAAAAGGGTATTATATTCCCCTCAGAGCCTTATCATTGACTACCACTGCTGCATACCACGCTGCTGAGCTGTATGATTCATTGACTGAACACAAACTGCTTTACAGTTAATGTTGCATTTCAGAGAGTCTGTTAAGACAAAGGATCAGGCAGAAGTCAGGCTTCCATTCTGTTTAGTAATCCCGATCTCTGTATTGGGTTACTCAGTCGAGACACCGGGATCCCTACAATACACCAGGCCCCTCTCCTGCATTCCATGCAGCCATTATACATGAATGCACCGACCACAGTGACTGCATGAGCTATACAGTGGTTAACCACATACAGTATATGCAAGAGTGTAATGTATTCAGTAACTGAAGGCTTGTTATAAATGAGCATTGAAAAATGCCATGTCAGTCAGGCCCAGCCTCCATTATGTTTAATGATTATTATTATAAAATGACTCTGTTATTTAGCTTACATCTGCACAGAGTATTATGAAATAAGCCCTTGAGATGATAAGTTACTTATTGTGGTAATAGAAAAACACAGGGTGAGCAGATACGTGGAGGAAAAAAAATGCTCACCACAATGGAAACTCTCTATCAACATGGATTCCATTAATAGAGGGTTAGATATATGCCCTTTTGAATTTTCATGAAGGGACAAACCCCCCATTTGGAGAATAAGAAGCAGAAAACCTGTCCCTGTAATTGTTTATAAGAAAATGGCAGATTCTGCAAGCTACTGGCAACGTTCTGGACCAAAATCACCGGACGCCGTGAGCAACCACATCCTCTGTTCCATCACTGAAATATACATACAGACCACAGGCAGAACCGCCACAGCAACAAGGGCACAGGGAAACTGCGCTTGAGGTTTACACCGCATTAGTCACAGTACACTCTTTAAAAGGAAGGTGCTTAAAGGGGTGGTTTCTGAGCTCTGTCATAGAAGAACCACTTTTGGTTCTTTAAAGCAGTGGTTCTTAAATCGGTCCTTAGGGATCCCCAGACAGTCCACAACCCACATTTTCTTTTGTTATATTTTTTGCTTGAGGCCCACCTATGCTTTTCTAATTTCGTAATTCATTTTCACATTAACGTTTTCCACTCTTATCCTTTAGAATTAAATAGATGATTTGTTACTGTATCTTATATCTATACCTATTTATATATGTATATGTATATGTATCTGCAGTGTACATGCATAGTATAAAATTGTCTATATACATGCCTATCCATTTATCTATATATCTATCCATCTATTTATTTACATGAGATGCACGCCTTGGTCGGGGCGTGGGAGGAGTGCGTGCCGGGGTCTATGTGCTCGGGTCTATATATACAGTATATATTAGAGGTGGGCATAGATATTTTTTAAAATATAGATTAATCTCACTGTAATCTTGGAATAAATCTAGATTAAAATGGCTCTTTAGATTCTGCCGAAGGTCTGAAGCGCCCTCCCCCCCCCCCCCAAAAAAAAAATAAATAACCAATGCCTATTTTTATAGTGTCAACCATAAATATGCCTCCAAATGTTCTCCCAGATTACCTTAATTTCATTTTGAACTCAGTTTAATGCATTACCCTTAAAGAAAATGTAAATATAAACCCAAGGTTTAAATATGGAAAAGTCAGGAACGAGAGAGAGAGAGAGAGTAAGAGAGAGAGTAAAAGAGAGAAAGGGAGAGAGAGAGAGAGAGAGAGAGAGAGAGAGAGAGAGAGAAAGACGATCCGCACGCTCCGGAAAAGTCACGAATGAGAGAGAGACAGAGAGAGAGCGGGCGAGAGAGAGAAAAACAGAAAGAGAGAGAGACAGAGAGACAGAGACAGAGAGCGCGCGAGAGAGAGAGGCACAGAGAGCGCGCGCGAGAGAGAGAGAGAGGCACAGAGAGAGAGAGCGACAGAGAGAGCGAGACAGGTTTAAAATGGGCGCGATCCGGTAAAGTCATGAACGAGAGAGAGCCAGAGAGAGAGAGAGAGAGACAAACAAGACAGACAGACAGAGAGAGAGAGAGAGAGAGAGTAAATCCGCGCTAAAATATCAAGGTGAAACTCATCAGAGCTTGCGTAGTATAGACCCAGCTCCCAACCCAACTTTATGAATAGATTAACAGCAATATTTTTTTATCGCGAGATAGGAGTCTCACATTAACGCAGTACGTTAACGCCAATAACGGCCCACCACTACTACAGGGAGTGCAGAATTATTAGGCAAGTTGTATTTTTGAGGAATAATCTTATTATTGAACAACAACCATGTTCTCA
>JBBPDC010184261.1:0-15598 GCA_037974485.1 Hemigrammopetersius urotaenia | reverse complement strand
CAGTTCTTCTGATTATCCCCTTCCCTGTTCATCCACTTAACTTGCACTGTGTATATGCTGTTTACCCACATCTTTACATCGAGAAATTGTTTATTGTTTTATATTGATCTTTCTTTGTTCTTCTATCGTTATTTTTGATCCTGTTAAACTGTCTTTCTCACTACTGCTGCTGTTTCTAAGGAATTTCCCCATTGTGGGATTAATAAAGTAAATCTAATCTAATCTAATCTAATCCCAATGATCAGATATCATTGATAGCTATGATGAAAGCCAGCAGGATGGAAGAGGTTCTAGTGGATGGGGTGTAGAGGACAACTGTGTGGCGAGAGGGCCTGAGACTAAAGACCACTAAAGAGTACCTCTGTGGACGGAGCATGACTAGATCAACTTCCAGTGTGTAGATCTCTGGGAAAACGGCTAGTCACTAATTTCTGCATGATTCCAATAGGGATATTTTTCCTGTTCTGTATGAACAGAGTTATACTACTTACCCACTAATAGTTATCAGATCAAGTGGGTTGTTGTTCTACTTTTGCATATTTATGTTATTAAAGACATGGTTACAGAAGTAAACATACTTAGGTATGAATATGTCTTTTAAATATTTATGAGCGATTATTCCGTTATGCTTCTTTCTCTACACAGGGATAATATGCTAGTCTGGATTTGGTCCATGCTATACTAATCTACTACAAACTCTGCTAGTGTCCTCTTTCTGTAATAAGCTGTATAACATATTGTACTGTTTACTTCTTTTACCTTGTAGTGCCTCAGAAAATATATTAACATCTCAACAGCAAATATTTTTCTGTTCTTTCCTCACAAGCAGAAAGTGTGCCTGACTGTCACCGATACCTGATAGTGCTGTTGACACTGTAAACTCATTAGAAACAGGCATATGTATCAGAAACCTCTGTGATAAATTACAAACAGCTATGAATAGATTTAAATTGGGATGCAAAGGTAACAGATTAAAGGGCCCATGTCATGCAAAACCCAGCTATGCTTCTTTAAACGATACTTCATTCTACCATACAAAAGGAATGTAAATGATACTAAGCTGCAAAAGCACATAACTGTGAATGCTTTGAATCCACACATTTTTAACACAACTGCCAGTGATATTACAGCAACTGGGGAAGCTACAGTCACTCTGCATTTTCTTCAGGGAACACACCTTCAAAACATGGTTGTAGTATAAGATAAATTGGTTTCTTGTAACGTGTCTCTTCAGCAGCACTGTTACAAGAAACCTCCCTTTCCCACTGTTCTGGAGGGGGGGGGGGGGCAGTCACTGTTCTCCAGATGAGATGTTGTTCTGTATTAGAGAGAGAGAGAGAGAGAGAGAGAGAGAGAGAAAAATCTGGTCAGGCTGGTATTTCCTCAAGACCTCTCACTGTTTCATCTCCCTGAGATGTAAGAATCACCATTTGAGTGTACATGTTCACTAAAACTGAACTGACTTGTTCTGTAGGAAAGAAGCTGTAGACAGATTGGAATCATCAGCACGTCTGTCATGTAAATGTGCATAGTGGCAACTGGAGTGTGAGTTTTTTGTGTAAAGCAGAACAGAACAGTGTGTATATGCACTGTGTTATGGAGGAGAATGGAGAAGTTCAGGTGAGTGTAGGGAGGTACAGTTGCCAGATGACAGGGTAGAGAGGGTGTGTGAGGGTTCTGTGGGGTCCACAATGCTATATGCAATATGTGCAATATGTGGTGTTAATGTCAATGATGGAGAGGAAGGAGACACCAGTGATCTTCTCAGTTGTCCTCACTGTCCTCTGTAGTGTCTTGCGATCCAAAACACAGCAAAACCGTAACAAGCTGTGATGCAGCTGCAGAAAATACTTTCCGTAGTCCCTCTGAAGAACATGGAGATGATTTGGGGGGTTTTGATGCATTCTCCTCAGTCTCCACAAGAAGTAGAAATGATGCTGGACCTTCTTGACAAAGGAGCTCGTTCATGTGAGGTTCTCTATGATGTGGTGCACTGGACAGTTTTTTGATCTTCAACTAAGTCACAGGTACTGATATACACAATGGGCTTAAGACAATAACACATAAAAGTTCATTTCATGTCTTTATTATACAAACATATTCAGCTTTCACAGTGGTAGTAGAAAAGGTAAGTGAACCCTAAGGTTTGATAGCTGGTTGACCCTCCTTTGGCAGCAATGACCTCAACCAGGCACTTCCTGTAACTGCAGACCGTGCCCATTCTTTCGTGCAGAACTGCAGTAACTCTTCCATACGCTTTGGTTGTCTTCTGTGTATTGATCTCTTAAAGTCATTCCACAGCAACTCAATTGGATTGAGATTGGCGCTCTGACTGGGCCACTCCAATGAGATTTTGTTCCTCTGAAGCCATTGTGCTGTGGATTTGCTGCGATGTTTGGGGTCATTCTCCTGTTGCATCACCCAGCCTCTTCTGAGCATCCGTTCTCACGTCATCCTGAAGAATTTGCTGATAAATTTGGGAATTCATTTTCCCCTCAATCATGGTGAGCTGTCCAGGCCCTGATGCAGCAAAGCTGGCCTGAATCATGATGTTCCCTTCACCATATTTTACTGTAGGGATGATGTTTTTATGCTGATATGCAGTGCCTTTTTAACGGCAAATGATGTTCTGCTTGTTCCTCCCAAATAGTTCAATTTTAGTTTCATCACTCCACAAAACACTTTCCCAGTGTCATTGTGGAGTGTCCAAATGCTCCTTCGCAAACTTCAGATGTGCAGCAATGTTCTTTTTTACAACAGTGGCTTCCTTCTTGGTGCTCTGCCATGGACTTCTTTATTTTTCAATGTTTTACGTATCGTTGATTTAGGAATACAGATGCCAGCCAGTTCTAATGACTTCTTCGAGACATTCGCTGTCAATCTAGGGTTCTTCTTTACCTCAAAAATGACTTTGCGTTGTTCTCTTGGGTCTAGACAGAGTAGCCACAGTACCAAATTGTCGCCATTTATAGACAATATAATAAGTCAAATCTTTAAGATGACTTAGTAACCCCTTCCAGCCTTATGTAATTTAACAATTCTTGGTCATGGGTCTTCAGACAGAGGCATGATTCCCATCTGGATATAACTCAAACTTTTCAGTGTTTTTTATCAACCAAAGTCATTCTAAGCCACACCCCAGGACCCGTTTCATTACACGGAGGTGTGCTGAATTCTGACTACAGTGTGTGTGTGTGTGTGTGTGTGAGAGAGAGAGAGAGGGAGAGAGAGAGAGAGAGAGATCTGGACAGGCTGGTATTTCCTGAAGACCTCTGTCTGTCTCACCCTCCCTGAGAGAAGTAAGTACTTATTTTACCCAGAAACAGGATCATTATTTTTAGTGTATAATTTGAGTGTATATGTTTACCAAATCTGGACTGATTTGTTCTGTAGGAAGCAATAAAGAGAAGAAATCTGTGGAAAGATGTGCAGTCGGCCTGATGTGTAAGTAATGTTTCAACTTTAAAGGGCAGATATCTTACCTTTTCCTTTTGTACAGCTTTATGTACCAAAAACTGTCATAAATAATTTCTTCATGACCTTTTTTAACTTCTTTTAATAACGTATACTGTTACTGTGCTTTTAAGTCTGATATATGTAAATGTACCCTGTTCGATTTGGCCGCTCTGTACTGTGTTTTTAAAAAAAAACAAATAGGTAGATACTGTATATGTAAATCACAAAAATAATTCACACATCACAAATATAGCAAAGTCAAAATGTGTCGTATTTACAGCTTGTATTTGCCAATTATATCAGTGAAATTTCAAAGCACAAAATCATGGACAATTCCTTTTGTTCTAAGATGTGGGTCCTTTAATAAGATTGATTTGTTATTCATTTCTATTCATTTCCTTAACTGAAAAATAAACAATAAATAGTAAACTGTGCTTATATCATTACTGTTTCCAATACAGACAGATGTATTTTGTCGACAGCATGGACAGGAAAAATCTTTTAGAGCTAAAGATGAAAGTTAGCCGGTCTGGCCCTCCTGATCCTGTCCTCCAAAGCAACTTGACGTTTGCCATAGACGCTCTGGAGACACGGTCTGATCTGATGAAGATGCACTCAGACCTGGAGGTGATGGGAAAGCACAAAGGAATGAGAATTAGGTCTGGTCAAGTTAGGTGTCATACCGTATTCTTCAGTGTGTTTGAGGACCACAATGGCCGCAAACTTGATCAGCGAGTCCATTTTTTGAATGCTTTGAATCCACATAGCATTGATGAGGATTACTTTATTGGCCACCGCTGCCCTCACAAAATTCCCTGCAGTCAACAAGCTAGAGATGCTGTTTGTATTAACAGTAATGTGGAAATAAAAATCATTTGCAAAGAGCTGAGACTGACCCTCATACCACGTCTGTGTGAAAAGACCATCACACTGCCCAAAACTGCTCGTTAATGGTAATGAAGGTGGAGAAATGTGTTTGGGCTGTGGTCGCGAGGGGGGGGCGGGGTTCTATGTATGTTCTTCTTTTTTCTTTAACACAAATAAACTTTACAAAATCCTAAAAATATAATTCCATTCCAAAATCTCATCTTTACCCAGTTTTTGAGTGAGAAAACTTAAAAAATATTATTATTTGTGACCTATTTATCAAAAGATAAATAAGAATAAATGTATCACATGTATCAGCTTATACCTGGCACTGTGGATGTTATTGTAGCAACTGTGAAGAGAAGGCGAAGACACACTGTCCTTCAAACAAAAACGTCCATTTATTCTCAGGCAACAGCTTGGAAACAGACTTTGAACTTTTAAGACTATTCCGCCCCCTCTGGCATACCTAGGTACTACTCCACAACTCCAAAAATATTATTTTAACGCTCTAGACAAGACTGGAGACAAAATGTGCATAACAATATAACATAACATAAAATTTTTTTGTTTATATAAAATTTGACAGAGATTATGGTTCCTAAAAAAAATAATTTGGCTCACGAATATTTTGTGTTTAGGAGCCAATGTATGGAGCCCTGATTTTAAAAACTGTTACCAAACTAGCATGGCACACATCACAATACAGATTTCTCAAAATGTGTCAAATGACAAACCCTGGTTTAGCCTAATCTTTGTTTGGACGCTGACTTGAACATGGTGATGCATAGCTTTACTAGGTTAACTAAGGTAAGATTTTAAAAATTAGCTGGATTTCTTTAGAAAACCAAAGTTAACTAAAGAGCTAACAGCAATCTTTATCGCTAGTGCCTACGTTTAGCCAAAACATTGTTTGGAGGCTGACTTGAATACAGGAATGCACATCTTTGATAGCTTAGCCTGGCTTAGCTAAGGTTAATGTTTATAAAACGGAATTTTAAAATGGCCAAATATATTCAAAGGAATTGAGCCGTACTGTCACGAGTCGGGCCGCGAAGCCCAGACCCGGAGCTACCTGGAAGCACTCAGGAACGGGCAGAACGCCAGGGATCCATTCAGATCTGTCTTTATTCAAAAGGCAAAAGAAAACAGGCACTCTGGCCACTCGGATAAACTCAACAGAAACAGGCAGACAGGAATCAGAAATGCTCAAAATCAGGCGATGGACTCATAGTGAAAAACACACAAAGCAGAACATAAATACACAACATGCCTCGAACAGAAACCAATCAGAAAACACAATCACTTTAACCGAACCCAGGACAGGTGAAAACGTGAACCAAGACACAAACATGCACAAAACACCAAAATAAAAGCCCCAAAAACCCAACAGAAAAGCAGTGGCCCTAACGGCCACTGACCGAACCGTGACATTCATGCTGTTCAGGGGGTCCCTCAGTCAAAGATTTTTCATTACATTTTAATATCTAAACACACAAATTTAAATATTTGACTGGATTAAACTAATACAATATCTGAGGAGTCAATGTCCATTCCACCAGTGGAATGACCACTGATTTGATTTCTTTGAGCGATCCTAAAATACAGTGGCCAG
Organism: Hemigrammopetersius urotaenia; assembly: GCA_037974485.1. Lineage (NCBI taxonomy): Eukaryota > Metazoa > Chordata > Actinopteri > Characiformes > Alestidae > Hemigrammopetersius > Hemigrammopetersius urotaenia. The sequence continues at coordinate 9,660 of JBBPDC010184261.1, read as the reverse complement.
TTAAAATAATGTAAATCTCCAATATTGCCCCTCCAATCACTCCTTGGATTTTTGTGAAACTCTCAAACGCAAGAGTTTTGGCATGTTTAAAAATTCATTTCAAAAACAAACAGTGAGCGTTGGAATGGTCAGTGTTCATTAAGAACTGACAAAATGGACAATATGCTCAGTGCCTTTAAACTTTGGCCATATTTTGGTTCACGCCCATAGATAACATCATGCAGTGTCAGAAACCACATAAGCAAATTTATTAGAGATCATATGAAAGTGAAAGTGATCATTCGGTCATACGTGAACACACCACAGCACACAGTGTGAACAGCACAAAATTCTTCCTCTGCATTTAACCCATTCACCAAGTGAAGCAGGGGGCAGCCATGAACACGGCGCCCGGGGAGCAGTGTGTGGGTACGGTACCTTGCTCAGGGTACCTCAGCGGTGCCTAGTGGTCTTGGGAATCGAACCTGGACTTTCTGATTGCAGGGTGAATGCCCTAACCACTAGGCTACCAGCTGCCCCCAATATGTGGGTCAGCTGGTGACCTGGTGGTTAGGGAGTTGGTGGATCAGAAGGTGGTGGATCAGAAGGTGGTGGATTCAAATCACATGGCTGCTAGTAGTGTGGTACCCCATGTAAGGTACCGCCTCTACATACTGCTCCCAAGGTGTCTGGCTGCCTATTTCTTCACTTGGTGAATGGGTTCAATGCAGAAAGTGTGCTGTGCTGTGCTGTGTTCACACGTGACTATTGGGGGCCACTTTACATTTATGTTACAATTCAGCATAGTTTGAAGTGAATGTGTGATGAATAAAGCAGGTCATGTGCATTTGGGCAAAAGAGGAAAACTGTAAAAATAAGATATTTCACCAAACTACCCATTTAAAAAGGAGCGCCAATCATACCTTTTGTGGACAGGCCCTCTGAATGTTGGATCAAACTTGTGTGGCTCACCTGTAACAGAGGAAAAAAAAGCTTGATGAAGAAATATTTCATATCTCGACTTGTTGCATGGCCTGATAATTTGTTACATTAATCAATATCACAGTGACTCTACAGAATAGGGTCAGAAAAATATGCACATGACCAAGTCATCACCCACTGGCTCCACACACTAAATCATTCAAACATAATGAAGCCATATAATTTAAGCCTTAACCCAGTGATGAAACTGATGTAGATGATCAGGGCGGTGATCAGTATACTGGTGGTGCTGAATGCTTGGAACATCTTTATCTAGGCACCTTGTGTCTTTAGGCACTTTGCAGCCTGTTGAAGTAAAACAATTTTTCCCATTTCTTTAATTGAATCTAATGAATATGCTTATTGAGTAGATTAGTAAAAAAATGAATCTACTTAAAATAAAAGCAAAATATAAAAATGAGTGACAAAAATATGGCTAAATATTTATGTGCAATTAAACCGCTTCTCATAATACTTTCTCAAAGTGCCAGCACTCCAGTATGACAATGCTGTGTGTCTAAATGAAGTGCAGCATACAAAAGGAAAATCCTATTTATCGATTTCATGGCAGCTAATCAATACACCAAGAAGTGCAAGCCCTTCAAAACAGTGTATTCAGGGATGTTTACAACACAGCAGAGAAGAAGTAGGTTAGGGTCAAGCAGGCAGTGCTACAGCTATTATACTATCAACCCCTGAATGCAGTATGTATGTGTGTGTGCGTAACTAATGTGTCAATGTGTATGTGTACATAGAATCATAACGTGTCAGGGTTTTCAATATCATATTTTAATGTGTTATTAATATAATATTAAATACAAGCCATGCTGCCATAAAATGTACTAGTGTATCTGTGTGTTTGAAATGAAATGAGTCAGGTGTGCGAGTCTTTATGGGTGCCTTTATAAGAGGCCAGCAATTTCATGAAATCAGTCATGAGGGACTGAACGGCGAGCAAGAGAGAGAGAGAGAAAGAGAGAGAAGAAAGAGTAAGAGAGGGTGGGGGGATAGAGAGGGAGAGAGAGAGAGAGAGAGAGCACTGCAGGAACTGCCATCTGCCACCTCCCCATCCACTCTTTTATACGCCTCCCTGTTCTCTTCCCTTCTGCTCTCGCTCACTTTCTCTCTATTCTCTTTCCCCTCTTTCACTGTAATCCATTTTGCCACTTTCTCCTATTCTCTCTCTCCCTCTGTTCGTAATAATAACGTTAAATAAGTAGCAAAAAACCTAAATTAAGGGAAAGCAACAATGTAAAGTATTTTTGGTGTGTCATGCAGTGCCAGAAACCAACTAAGCAAGTCTATTTCTTCACAACTTACCACGCTTTGATGCATGCAAGCATATGGGCAATGCATAAATGTATACAATGGGTCAGTGCATGACACCACAATATACAATTTTTCTTTTCTATATGACTAGATTGTTAGGGCCTCAGTTCGTACATGGTTAGAGTGTGCCTCTCTCGCTCTTCCCGTGCTCTCCTTGCACTGCGTGAGCGCATCGGTGGTTGCATTGTGGCAGTGTGAAAGGCTTTCAGCCCAGCCAAGGTCGCAGTGAAGCACAGAGCTCTACTCACTCAGCCTGAGGGTGAATAGAGGCAGATTAAAGAGCGGCTGAAGGAGCTGGAGAGCTGCAGCAGTGTCCTTGTGCCTCTATCAGCATTCACACTGATTGAAAGCTTATCCCGAGCGAGTGCTAGTATCTCACAGACCCCTTAACATCCTCCTCATCGTCCACACTTTAAAACACGGTATGCCGTGATCCACATGAGAGCTGAAATCTCATCTCTTATGTCTGACTACTCCAGCATAGGTTAGGGTGGAGGTGTCTCCTCCTTTATCTCAAAATAAGACATGTTTTGTGTGTAAACTTGTGTGTACCCATCAGCTAAGACATGTTTGGTTTGAGAACTTAGCTCTGAACCTCAAAAATGATTATTTCTATATAACATTTACTAGAAAGTTGCTATTTAGATTTGGTTCAAAAGTTGATTGAACTTAGTGTAGTCAAGTTGATAGTTACTTAGTATAATCACCCTTCACTAAATAATGAAATTAGCAGCAGGTATTACAATTTTGTCCATTTGAAGCAATTGACAGTTTGAAACTAGTATGTCATAATTTAGGCATATCATGACACGTGAACTACATTGGGGCAGCTGATGGCCTAGTGGTTAGGAAGTTGCCACTGAGATTAGAAGGTTGTCAGATTGAATCATGTGACTGCTAGTATCACCACTGAGCTAGTTACTACTAGTACCCTTGAGCAAGTTACCGTTCACACACACCGCTCCCCTGTGTTCCTGACTGCCGCCTACTTCACTTGAATGGGTTAAATGCAGAGAACAATATCAAGTTGTTCACATTGTATGCTATGCTGTGCTCATATGTGACAAAAGGACACATTACATTAGAAAAGGTTCTATCCCAAAGTTGGAAGCATGGCTGTTGGATGAACTGCTATTCTCTTCAAGTTCCATCTATATATTATGCTTATATACAACCTTCTCTTCATAACCGTTGAACAATTAACCGTCCATTTTAGTTTCTAGCATATATAAGGCAAAGAGAGGCTAGTGGACTCAGAACAACTCCTCTGTAAGACTTTGGTCTGCTGTGTGACTTGTTCCCTTGCTGCAAGAATGAAACCACTTGTTAAGCTTCCTCTATAGCTAAATGTGGAGTAATCAGTACAAACCTTTAGTTCGTCGTTTTTACTGTCTGAAAGTAATAATGAAGAAGTGAATTGAATCCACCCGGCTCAAATCTGAAGTGGGAACAGATTTTGCAGTCTGACAGGTTAACAATGACGAAATTATTTAAATCCAGGATGAATTGTACAGTTTGACTGTGATAACTGGAATGATTTTAATTCAGCATGAATTATGCTGTGTTGATCTTTGAAAAGACAAAGCTTAAAGTGTCTGGGCATAACATTTTATGCAATTCCTTCTAGCTCAACTATATTTATCCATGTTGGAAGAATTTCTATCCTTATTTGGTTTAGTAGTTCAGTGTGTGCACACATATAATACTTATATAACCTTATATATCCTTACAATTATGGATGAGAGCACCAAGAATGGCTTTTGTGAAAATAATCCAAGCCACTATACAAAATGCCTACCTCACTGTATTTAGTTTGATGCATGTTTCATTAGGGGAGGCCTAATTCTTGATAACATTATACCCAGTAGGAACATGTATGTCTTGGGGAAATTCTGTCACCTTTGTTCACAGAGGCCCCTAGAGGACGCCAGATGTTGGAGAGGATGAGACGACCTGACTCGAAGCGTCTGGGAACGAAGAGAACGGAATCCTCCCTTTTCCATATTAGCACAAGCTTTGACATAGGATTGATTACAGCCACTGCTTTGACAATTAACTAACTAAGGATGTAACGTACACATTTTACACTGCTGTGTATATATTTGGGGTGTACACTTTCTGTATCCGAACAATTCTTTGATCTGACTGCTGCAAGAATACAACATTATTTGATTTGAACTTTAGAGTTTTTTATTAAAATCCTCATCTCTGCATCTCCAATCCCTCTAGACTGACCTTGGCACATGGAGTGGAAAGGAAAACGAAGGGAGTGTTTCTGGAAGAGTGCCAGAGGCCAGGTTGGAGGAGGAGAAATAGAAAATGAGGCTAGCACTCAACCAACCCCTGCCAAGGCCATCGAGCAATCAGCTCCAAAAGTAGAGCATAGATTTGTCTAATATTTTTCTATCCTCTTTGAATGAATCAATTAAGTGTTATTTTAAAGTTTAGTTGTATTCACTGTTACTCTCTACTGTACATTGTGGAAAAACAACAAAGAAAATCCACAGGCAAGTGTGTTCAAACTTAAATAGGACAACAAAGAGAGAGAGAGAAAAAGAAAGGGAAAGAAAGAGAAAGAAAGAGTGAGAGAAAGAAAGGGTAAGAGAAAGAGAGAGAGAGAGAGACAAAGAGAGTGAGAGAAAATGCAGTGACCGTCATCAATGAGAATGAGCGAGTGAGGCTGTGCGTCCGTGGACAAAGCGGTCAGGACATTTGGAAAAAGCCCAAAGGCGTTGTAGAAATGGCATCACAACGACAGCTCTGTCTGCTTTAATTTCTCCTCAGTGTCCCTGTCTCATCATCTCTTCATCCTTCAGCAAACACTGCACTGACCCAGGAGGCTGAACTGATGTTTCAGTACTCTTCAATGAGCCTACAGTGCCAGTTCAACCAGGCTGTTCAACCAGGCAATAGAAAGTACCTAGCAGTAAGTATATACTACTTAAAGTGCAAGTGTGACTGAATCTCCTCAGTTTTATTTCTCTCTCTCTCTCTCTCTCTCTCTCTTTGCGGAGAACAGTACCCAGGGCTGGACTGGGCCAAAAAAAATAAATCGTCCCGGGCATTTTGAGCCGCAGTCCGGGGATGGATGTGATCCGGGCTGGCAGACGGGATTGCACGTCGGCCCAAAACGGACATCGGCCCACCGGGTAAATGCCTGGTATACCCGATGGCCAGTCCAACTCTGGTAGTACCCCCCGGACGGATTCATCGGTCATCGTGTTCACCAAACTCTGCTTCATGTGTGGGCTGTGTCTGAACAAGATTTGTGTTTATACGACATAGATAAATTACCAAGATCCAGCGCACTCAGAGTATCTAAAATTAACTAAACATCACCTCTTCTTGTTCACTAGTTTGCCCCCTATATAGCAAACACTATGTAGTGAACGAGTGAACAACTGCACTTTTCGGACACATCTATTGACCTTAATATGGAGTTGGTCCCCCTTCACAGTTATAACAGCTTCCACTCTTCTTGGAAGACTTTGGAGTTTCTGTGGGAATTTGTGTCCATTCATTCTGCAGAGCATTTATGAGGTCAGACACTGATGTTGGATGAGAAGGCCTGACTCTCAATCTCTGTTCTAGTTCACCCCGAAGGTGTTGGATGGGGTTGAGGTCAGTGTGGGCCAGTCAAGTTCTTCCACACTGAATTAATCCAGCCATTTCTTTATGAAGCTTGTTTTGCGCACTGGGTCACAGTCATGCTGGAATAGAAAATGTTCTCCCCGAACTGTGTCCACAAAGTCGGACGCATGGGGTTGACCAAAATGTCTTGGTATGATGAAGGATTAAGATTGTCCTTCACTGGAAGTAAAGGGGCCTAGATCAAACCCTGAAAAGTGTGTCTCAATATGTTCATCCATATAGTGTATTTTCACCAATTGGCATAGTGCAGATGTGTACGTTTACATTTACATTTACGGCATTTATCAGACACTTTTTAACCAAAGCGACTTCCATTCTCTACCTACAGGGGACAGTCTCTCCCTGGAGCAACTTGGGGTTAAGGGTCTTGCTCAGGAACCCATTGGTGGTGTGCTGAAGGTAGGATTCGAACCCATGACTTATTGGTCTAGAGGCAAGTATCCTACCCACTACGCCACCACCACCCCCTGGTGTACTGGTGTTAGCATAACACTAACATACTACCACTAATCTTAGGTGCTAGCACATCAGACATTTGTTTGTAAATTTATAGTGCAAAATGACCTAGCTCTAACAGTCAAGGCTCTTCACTAGCAACAGTGTGCTGTGTCTCTGTCACTGTATTACTGTAATCCATCCATCTTCTGTCTATGCACTATATCAACTGTGTTAGCAGAAGGAAGAAGTTCAGTTCAGGTGTTTATTTATGTTTTCAGTTCTGGTTGAGGAGTCTGATCCCTGATGACCTACATCTAACAATTACAAACCCCAGCAGCAGTAAGCAACTAGAGACCAGCACTTCGGCGGAATGGTAACAGAAGTATATTGCTTATCTGGGTAGCCATATCTGCAATGCGGTCATTGAGCCACATCTACATAAAAACAAAAAATGAATTCATGCAAGGCAGTCCTCTAGTGAGCATGATGGACAGGATAGTTGGCTGGCTGGCTACTTGCCTCTGGACCAAGAGGTCATGGAATCCTACCTTACCACCACCCTTGCTGAGCAATAACTTTAACCCCAAGTTGCTTCAGGGAGACTGTCCCCTGTAGTTAGGGAATGGAAGTCACTTAAAATAGTGTACACTAGGGTCATCAGTCCTGGAAAAATAGGACATCTAGTCACCCTAGCATCTATTAAATGCAAATGTAAATGTAAATGAGGGACAGGATTTGAATCCAAACACTGCTAGTGGCACCACTAATGTACCCTTGAGCAAAGTATTTTCCCCACATACTGTTCCCCAGGCGCCCTTGTTGGTTGAAATTCACATTGTTCCCGCTGTGCTGTGATGTTTTTTATGCATGAATATAAGGGGCCACTTTTCTTTAATAGCTGTATTAATACATGTGTAAGTGAAGTTTCGTTGTAAAAGTCTGAAAACTACACTCATGCACCAAAGTGTTAGACCGAGAGAGGCCACTGCCACCAATACTGCACTTTTTAACCACCACAAGAACAGATGTGCAAATGATTACGGAAGATTGAGGAAAAGAGTAGTATCTTATCTTAGTTCCTGTTATACACACACACAAACAAACATATATATCTTTCTCTGTCATAATATGCAGCACTCTGAGCTGGTTTTATCATGTCCTGATTTGTGCCATACACACCTGCTTGTAGCCCTGAGGCTCAGGCCAGATGAGAAAGGTCAAAAGCAGAGCATTCTAATCTCTTCTGCTCAGCTCCCACAGTGCAGTGGCCAATGACACACACACACACACACACACACACACTTACTTTACTCCCCTTTGACTAAATGTAATAGATCAGCCAAGGCATGGTTGGTTTGTGATGCTGGTTCATTTAGTTTGTAATGGATGCTCATAAAGCAATTAAATTAAAAATGTTTCAAAATAACATTGAAGAAAGCAATTTTTAAGCCTTAAATTTTTATAGAAGGAGTTGTTCAAACTCAATGTTCACCTTATATATGCCATGCATACGGGACAACCATTTATTGTTGTGTATTTTAAGCATTGCGTTTAGCAATTCTAGAGTGTATGAAATCGCAATAACAGGAACTAACAGAATCTTGGGGACATTTCAAATGAAGACCCACCAATCCTATATTCTGTATCGGTGTCGGTCCGATCCTGAGCTAAATTACTGGACCGCAAATCGGGAAGGAATAAAAAATTGTAATTCGATCCGTTAAATAATGTGAGAAGATCCCTCTGTTGTGTGTGAGACTTGCCAACATGTCAGCAGTTTGGAGTTCTCAGACTCAAAGAAGAAAACACCAAGGGGTTATCACCCCTGTTAAGTAACAGAGAATTGTAATCACGAGGCGCGGCCAATTAGTATATCTCGCCGTTTGTAAGAGTAGTACATTAAAATCCCACATTTAGAGGTGACCTTTGTAAAAGCGCAGCTTTTCGATTTAGAGTGAAAATTTTCTTTTTTTTAACACATTTAGCTTTAAATGTGTGAAGATTGTGGGAAAATTGCACTAAACGATGAAAAAATGACCCCTCTAAATTTGTTTGCTGTTTTTACAAATGACACCCCATAGGGGACATCTTAATATACCATGTTTAATGTGTGTAATGTGTAATGTTTCTCCCTTATAATATCACAGTTATGATTTTTGTATTTGTGTGAAGGTATACAAAATGTATTTAAAAAAAAAAAAAAAAAAAAAAAAAAAAAAAAAAAGACAGCGAGTATTCAAATTTACAATATCGGTACTGGTATCGTGCCATGTCTAATTTCAACATCTCATGGTTTGCGATATCCTTTCCCACATTCCTCCTATGAGCAGAGAGCGCTCTCTCAAAACATTTCCTATGGAATAAGAAATAAGTCACACCCAGTTCATTACAGTTTCTAAACTAGGCTCACACACACACACACACTACATGTGGCCACTAATGATAATGTACAGCACACTATATGGACAAAAGTATTGGGACACACCTGATTATCAGGGTTTGGGCTAGGCCCCCTTACTTCCATTTGTCAATGCCATGCTTCCACTTCGTGGACACAGTTTGTGGAAGAACCTTTTCTATTTCAGTGCACAAAGCAAGCTCCATAAAGAAATGGCTGGATGAGTTCAAATTCCCACAGAAACTGCAAAATATTGTGGAAAGCCTTCCAAGAAGAGTGTAAGTTGATGGCACAAAGATTGAATACACATCTATAGTTACAAAGTGTGCTTATATATTTGTTTAATAAAGCTTTACTGTGTTTGACACCAAAAGCAACGTTTGAGCAGGATGACCCAAAACATTCCCTTACAGGACATGAATTCTTTCCTTCACTTGCGACTTTCTCACACACACCCACACACACATACACACTGGGTGTGTTGTGCTACGGTGCTGCATTTAAACACAGGTTCCTTTCATCAACTCCCCTTTTAGAGACGCAGTTTTAAGGAGGAATATGTGCAATAAATGTGCTCTCCCTCTTGTTCTCATTCTGTCCGTCTGTCTTTTTCTCTTAGTGGTAACAGAAGTTCTGAACTCTTAAATACCTAAACCAGAACCTTACAATGGACTTAATGGCTTTATGACTCTGCACTTGCCTTTACTCATATATCTAGATCAGAAAGCCCACATTGGACCTAAAGGCTCTAAGATCCATCAATGGCCTTTACTCCTATATATCTAGACTAGAAAGTAAAAGGCTCTAGGACCCATCAATGGTCTTTATGCCTATATATCTAGACCAGAAAGCTAAATGGTCTAAGACTCAGCACTGGGCATTAC
>JBBPDC010184195.1:0-15604 GCA_037974485.1 Hemigrammopetersius urotaenia | reverse complement strand
GGTGCTGAAGGTAGGATTCAAACCCATGACCTCTTGGTCTGGAGGCAAGTATCCTACCCGCTGAGCTACCTCCACCCACAAACAAATTGGTTCATGCATGTAAATCCTTTTGTACCTGACTCTGGTTGTTTCTTGTCTCCCACGTGTACAATAGTGCTGCTGTATGAGCACTGAGAGGTGATGGACATAACACTCTCTGGCTTTGTGGGCAGCGGCAAAGGAGCCAAAGGCCCACTGACCACAGCCGCAGGGCCAGCTGGAGGCTTCTCACTGGGTTTAGGATCTAGAAAGAAGTAATAACAAAAAAAAAACCATTTAGGATGACTATCTGATTTATTGTTTGAGCTTAAACACACATTCTGTTCTTACTTACAGACTTAAGAACTGAGTAGACCCTTTTAATATTGCAGTAGAACCTCTTAGAACATCTAGCATGTTTTCTCTTTTTGGAAAGGTAACACCAATCACAAAGCAGCCCAGGAGCTGCATACTATGTCACATTTATAGCTTTACTTTGTACAGTTATGTGGAAGAGTTTGAACATCATAAAATGTGAAATTATTCTGCACCCATCTCCTACACCCAACATGTCCAATTCAGTAATAATGAAGAAACATAATTTGGCTGAGGGGACCAATACTGTGCACTATTCGTCCACAAGTATGTATGGTAAATATGAATGAATTTTATAATTATTTGAGTTTTAATACAAACTAAGCCTACGTACACAATCAATTTTTGTATTGAATATAGTTCTCATAACAATTTATTCAGGTAGCAAACTAACAAGGCCCCTTCTTTATAATCTCCTTGAGGCTGAAGTATGAGCAACAGCTAAAAAACAGCTGTAAAAAAGCAAAGTGCTTATAGGCCAGATCACATCTGAAACCATCTTGCAAGCACCCAAAATATTCAAAATGCATTGTGCAATCTTGATAGTGCCAGTCACCTTGAAGAGTATGCAGGGCTCCATCTGATCCCTTCTTTTCCTCGTCTGAGTTAGAAGAGGTGGTGTTGGAGGAAAACTGGTATTTCCGTTTCACTGTGATTGGTACGTTACAACTCTCCAGATACCTGAGGTACATACACACAGATAGGTGAGCCTAGTATCAGCCATTCAGATATGCTTTTAAAAATAACCTGGTTCAATAAACATTTTATTCACACTCACACACCTTATCACACTATCTAAACAGCTGATATGCTGGTAGGAGTACATGGTCTGGTCTCTGAGTTCCTCCAGTGCTGCGGTACCATCTCTGACCACCAGGGCAGAGTCTTTCTGCTTCACAGTCGAAGACTTTAACCCTGCTGCGGACACACGGTTACCACACAAACACACAAACACACACACATACACACACATTTTTTAACTGATCCAGTACCAAACACTCCTAATTTACATATGCTTGTCTTAAGCCTAATGGGGCATTACAGGCTGTTTTTGTATTACGGTATATATTTTTACTACTTATTTATAATGCATTTAATATGTTTAGGTTTTAATGAGTAACATGAGCTTTACCCAAGAAGATGAATAAAACATGGTTTATATGAAATTAAATAAAAAATAAATAAAACGTATTCAATGTTCTCACATATTGTAAGGGTATTTTATACAAAATTAGTACATACACAGACACCCCCAAAGATGCAATATCATGGTCTAGGAACACATGCATATACTTACTCTCTGTGTTCTTTTTTTGATCTGGTTTAACAGTTGACGTCTGCTGGTCCTGAGTCTTCAGCATTTGGACCCCTTTACAAATCTCCTGAAATGTTCTCTGTATAAACAAAAAACACATCAATACTTTTCTTTATTAAATCCTAAACCTTCTGTACAATGGCGCCCTCTGGTGTCGCTACATGGAAATCTCATTTACTTTAAAGAAACAAAAGTCATTTGATGCTGATGTGAGAGGAGTTTTGTGCTAGGCAAGAAATAACTGCTGAGCAATTATAAGTGTGTATGAGATAGACACCATCAGTGTTGTATGTGTATATGCATGTGTTTGTGTGTGTGTAATTCTCACTGGTTTGGTCTTGTTTCCCTCCTCTTGACCAGTGTTGCTGTTGCCTGCGACGTTGTTGCCATTGCTGTTACTGTCACTGGATGATGCCACACTGAGCAGGTGGTCATGGGAACCGTTGCTGCCGTGGCTACCATAACCGCTGGAGCCCATACTGTGTACTGGCTGCAGTATAAACACAACAATGTCAGGTAAAGTTTAGGCTATGATAATGTGGGGTAGATCATGTAGGATGTATGCATAGATATAATGTAAATTTGAGTTGGTGTCTGTGATGCATATGTGTATGCATATGTGGACTGTTTTTAATTAAGGCTTTATATACGGGACATCAATATTATTATTGTTAAGTTTTATAATCATACACAGATACCTCTGTATATGATACATACATATATAGGCAAATAACCAATTTACATGTTTTGCTGATTTAAAAATAAGTGCCCCTCAGTGCACACTTTCCATTTATATAGTTTACCAAAGAGGACACTAATAAAACAAAACATAATGCTTGCATAGGCCACACTTGATGTTTTATTTATTGCTAATGTTTTAAATATAGCAAATAAACAGTAATTGTGTTTTAAAATGGACAGAAGTGTGTTCCCTTTAGTGGATGTGTACTTCTGTCCAAAAATCAAATATATAATATAATATATAATATCACCTGGGGAGCTCAAAGTTTTGAATACGGCCATAAGTACTTTTACCACTGTGCAAAAGTATTAGGTAGCAATACAATAACACTATATTATTCCAGGATGACACCTTTAAGGTGCATCGGTCTAAATCAGTGGAAGAACACTGGGACACTTTGACAGACCAGAAAAATCCCCAGACACTTCAATCCAAATTCTTAGTGTGTGGCACAGGAAATGCTGAAGTAGGCATTCTTGTGTGTTTGTGTGTGTGTGTGTGTGTGTGTGTGTGTGTGTGTGTGTGTGTGTGTGTGTGTGTGTGCATACCTGTAGCAGCATTTTATGTATCTGCTCTGTGATTTCCTGAATGTCAGAGTCCATGATTTTCCCTTCAGTGAAAGCAGGAGCTGAAAACACATCTTCATTCACTGGACCCCTATGCAAATATACATAAAGAGACACAACACATTCAGGAATACACTCAGAGATCCACTTATGTATTGATAGAGGCACTGATATGCGTGTCTGTGTGTGTGTTGCCTACTTACATACGGACTTTGTGTCGTCCAATGACAAAAGACACCTTCCGGCTCCAGGGGTTCACAAAGCTGGACCAGCTGCTATCTATGGTAACGTATTCACCGTTCCGGGCACAGAAGCGAATGGAGGAGTGATCAAATGGCTGCCCCATGTACTGCAGAACTGCAGAAAGGAACACAAAGCATGAGAGCCTGTTTGTGTATGTGTGTATAGTATGTGTGCACTGGATGTATACCAGGATCAATGGGCCCATTGTTAACACACTGGCCTAATAGCAAGCAAGCATTCAAATACACTAAACATCTGTAGCAATAAAACCTGTCTAATACTGTAAAGGTCTCCCTCGTGCCAGAACAACAGCACTGACCTTTTGAACCACAGACTCCACAAGACCTGGTGGTGTGCTGTGGTATCTTGCATAAAGATGCTAACAAAACAGCAGATCCTTAAATACTGTAAGTTATTCATGGAATTGGAATAACTTGTCCAGCCTGTCCCACAGATACATGGACTGAGATCTGGGAAAGTCTGTTTCTGAACATTTTTGTGGCAAATGTATTATCACTGCCAAAAAGATTGCCATGAATTGGTGCATGTGTCAGTAGGAGGTATGTGTCAAAGTAACATCCACATGAATGACAGGCCAGCATGAACTTTTACAAACCGTGTTCACAGTTTGTGTTAACTGGTTCACTTCTATTCCATAGTCCACTTTTGCTAGGTCCTGATGACTGCATTTCCAGAATACCCTAGAAGACCTATTGTTTTGGAGATACTCTGATATAGTCATCTAGCCATCACAGTTTGATCCTTGTCAAAGTCATTCAGCTCCTGCTCACCCATTTTTCCTGCTTCAACTTCAAGAACTGACTGTTCACTTGCTGACTATTTTATCCCACCCCATAAAATGCAATTGTAACAAAACGTTCAGTGTCATTCATTTCACCTGTCAATGGTTTCAATGTTGAGGGTGATAGGTGTATAGTTTTGCACTCACTTATATATGCAGAAGACACAATCTGCCATAAGCTGACTGGGCCATTTAAACATACTGATAATTGCCTTATGATGATTTTTCTTATTTAAATGTCTCAGAGGGATACTCCTTATATTCATGTGTATTATGCGTGTATCTGTTTTCTCACTCTTGCGGTGAACTGCCAGCATCAGTGGTCTGTCACTGGGGTGAAGGTGAAGAAGGACAGGGGTCCCAATTAGGTCCTGGGGCAGATAACCCAAAAGAGGCACCGCTCTACAATACAGACAAGAGTGTTACAAATGGTGTCATTCACACTCTCATGCACTCAAGTACTTACAAACAGAGTTTAGTGGACAATATGTTAATAACTATTCCAATGCATTACAACGTTAATATTGTTGAGCTAATTATTTCAGCACAAACATTCAAATTAGTAAAACGAGTTGGGGATTTTTTTTTAACTCAAAGTAATTAGCAAAGTAATAAATGAAATAAGGTACAGGCAAAATGGTTTGACATCCAATCAGTTACTGTGTATTGTGATGTCATCTAAACACACCTCTCATCAACATCCTGGAACATGCAATTGGGAGTGTGTGTTGTGGTGAAGATCCTCTTGTCTGGTGGAATCCGAGGTGCTATAGATGTACACAAACACAGTTAATACTCAGCCTCAGGTGAATTAATTACAATCATTTACAATCATATGAGTAGTGTTTCTTAAAAATAGTCAATCACAGCGAGTGTGTGAGATTACCCTCGTATCCTGAGTGGACTCTCTCTGCCAGGAGTAAACAGCAGAAATGTTCCTCAGAGAGTTCTGCATCCTGAACCTTCATCAGATACGGCGTCATCCTAAATGGATAATACTGCAGACCACCTTCCTTCTCCTTTCCACCACTACACACACACACACACAAAACACAGGGTCACACAGAAGTTTTCATTTTTACAATGTCATGTGGTTGGTAACACGTCCACTCAAAAATGATTATCTATACAAAAACTCAAGCCCGTCCTTTCATCTGTGTTCAAGTCTTATAAAACATCACAAAAGGAAAATCTGAATAAATACTAAATGAATGGGTGCCAATAATGTATTTTATTCTCACATGCAACTTTTTTGTTGTAGGGTATATTTTGGGTATACATTTGTTCTGTATCTCTTTTCTGAGCAACTGGCTCTCACCTGATTCGGCAGAAGAAAGATTTTTCCTGCATGAACTCTGTAGAAGATGATTCTGTGTAACCAAAGGAGAAAGAGAAAAATGGTTGTTACTGAAAAAAACTCGGACAGGTCGACTGTACTGTTCAGCAAACCTCATAATGTGAAGATGAAGTGCATGGAGTGGAACTGAGCAGAACCCTAAGGTAGGACCTTCTTATACAGTGGTTGGTGTGCATTAGTGTGTGCTTATGCCTCTATACTAACCTCCCCCGATGCACATGCTCCACATGGGCAGTCTGTATGGTGAGGTGAAGCTGTAGAAAACACTGATGTCTTGGGGTGACAGAAATTCCACAAACTTTCTGTCCTTAAACTCATCCTTCCTGCAGTGTAGAATCCCCGCAGCCTGCTCTGATATGTACACTATTTTACCCGTGATCAGAGACACCGCTACTGCGAAGATATCCTACACACACACAGAAGCACACACAAATGAATATCATCACCACTATACACGTTGTTCTTATATATATATACACATATATTAGTGCTGGGCCATTATCGCCGTTAACGTGCTGCATTAATGTGAGACTCCTTTCGCCTTGATATTTTAGCGCGGATTTACTCTCTCTCTCTATCTCTCTCGTTCGTGACTTTTCCAGATCGTGATAGGTGTGTGTGTGCATGTGTGTGTGTGTGACTCACAGTGTTTTTCAAAGTATATTCTGAGGTAATGCTGTTGATTTCCTCAATGGTGTAGGAAGACATGTCCAGACCGGGAGGATGGTTGTCATTTATCTTCA
Organism: Hemigrammopetersius urotaenia; assembly: GCA_037974485.1. Lineage (NCBI taxonomy): Eukaryota > Metazoa > Chordata > Actinopteri > Characiformes > Alestidae > Hemigrammopetersius > Hemigrammopetersius urotaenia. Next base: position 9,443 of record JBBPDC010184195.1, on the reverse strand, counting down.
GCATCTGATAGTATTCTTCATTAGCTGCAGACAGCAACATGTATATTAGAATGCACAAGCAATACAAACATACACAAATACACAAGCAATATTAACAGGTCCAAATTCTATTTACATTTTATGTCCAAATCAGTCATCATTCATTTTAACATGACCAATAGAATTTTTGTTTCTGCACCTTTAAGACTGCTATATAAACTATTTTCTAATTATTTTTGTGCCTTATCCACAATAATTTGTGCCTAATTATTTTTGTGCCTGTGCTGAAGTGTACAGACAAAAATATGTCTGCCACTCCATTTGGATGTGTGGATCTTTATAAGGCAGCAGCGAACCAGCAGCCATGAGTCAGCGCAACTTTTACGAGTTGGTGATTTTATCACATTTACATTAAGATACATCCATCCCTTGAAGGCATGTTGCTAAAATACAAGCAAGCAAATTGTCTGGATGGATCTCATATTTCTTAGTTAATTCTTGTCTAAGTTTTTCAGTTCAGTTATCTGACCACAAAGGTGTTGCGAGACCACCTTTTTCAGTTGTGGGGATCAGCCTAGCATTCTTTCTAACCATTTTGTGAGTTTCTTTGTTACCACACAATCACAACACAAACTTTTCTGATCAACAGAGGGTACACTTGTTAACACAGACCAACAATTGTTAACCTTTCCTGAATTAACAGTAGACAACACAAAGTACTAGCAACAGATATTAGCACGTAATGCTAATCTTCCCTGTCCTGAAACAGAGGATAAACAATTTTAGCACGTAATGCTAAACTTCCCTGCTTTGAAACAGAGGATAAACAATTTTAGCACGTAATGCTAAACTTCCTTGCTTAGAAACAGAGGATAACTAGTCTGTTAACCAAACCCTGCAGCTGTTTGTTAACACTTCTATGGCGGTGCAGAGGCTAACCACATGTACTGGCTTCTAATGGTTCTTTTGGATGACACTCACCAACCCTTGTTACAGAAAGATTCATTCAGGAACAAAGTCAGATCTTTGTTGAGCTTGAAGCTCTGGATTCAGGTGAGGAGCTCTATCCGGGTCATGGCACCAAAACTGTTTTGAATTTGTTTCTTAGAGACCAGGAGACTTTTTTGGATATCTTGAAGCAGAAGTTTCTCTTTATTTTCTCTTTATCTTTATTCAGATACTCGCTGCTTGGCAGCTGCAATCTTCAAAAAGTCGTCTGACTAGGACAGTGCTACATTTTAGCTCATATACATTTAGGGGCAGATCTAGAGACAAAGCACCTGAGTGACGACCCCAAACAAAGCATGCAAATGAAGTATTCAGGTACAGCGGCCTGCACCGTTTACACCAGTCCTAATCCAATCTTTACAACTACCCACAGACTGGGCAGAAGTACCAAGTGCCATTCCAACAACAGCAGTAATCTGGCTCATTTGACTTACAATAAGAGGACAGGAACAGGCAGGCACCTTGTGCTTGATAGAATTATCTGTCTGATGTCATCATATTTTTAAAACACAATGTACTGCACCTTAGGTTTTCATGTGCTGCTATGTCAGAACATAATATCTGCATATTTTAAACAGTTTCCTGAATTTGTAATCCTACAATACATAACACTCTCTTAACACACACAGCAACACAATCATGGCCATTACCTTTGACCTGTTTGACACAGCGAAGAGCATATCTTAGCGTGTGTAATGTGCTTGCTCGTCCTTTGCTGCGTTTCTCCACAGGCAGATGACGCTTCAGCTCCTTCAGTGTCTTAAAGAGCTCTTTCTGAGTCTTTGCTTTTGCAGACTGCTCACTGCTGCAGAGACCAAACACACACACATACAAAAATTCAACACTATGCACTAGGTGAATTTAACATAGTTTGACAAATGAGATCATGTTTTGACTGAATGTTGTGGGAAGATAATCAGCAGACAGATGTAAATGAATAAACAGCGCTAATGCTGGTTGTTGCATGAGTGTTTGAGATGTTCTATCAGTGTGTTCAAATCCCACTGGTGGGTCTGCATTTTCTAGAGACCAGGATGACAAAAACTACCCACTACACTGCACTTACCAATGGGTTAAAAGAGTAGTTGGGCTTAAACAAAAGTAGAGACAAATGCATAATATATTTTCAGAACTGACACTGGTACAGGTATTAATTTGGTCATGACTATGTTACATGTGCGTGTAAATGTGTGTGTTATATTTACCTGCAGCCGCTGGTGGATGGGTGGTACTGCTCTGAGCTCACCAGGCTGAAAGCGTTTGAACTGCTGGGAGGAGATGGGGAGTTTGAGCTGAAAAAGGCAGGACAAATAAAGTGAGAAAAGTTTGTATCAAAAAAGTTTGTATTAGGTTAGTTTCTGGAGGTCCAGACTCTTTTGTTTTAGTTCGGGTAAGGTTCACACTGACTCATTCGCCACTGAGATAATATACATGTGTGATTGTGTGATAATATGTGTGTGTGTGTGTGTGTGTGTGTGTGTGTTTGTGTGTGTAACAATACTAGTTATTGTTAAGTTATAGTTTTTATGGGGAGTGTTCATTTCTGAATTGGGTAGCCAGAGGCAAGTACAATAATACAAGAAAAAGGTTGAATATGGGCCCTTAAAGTAATCTCGGATGTGCCTTGTGTGGGTTTTTCCTCTGTATGACATGCTGTTTAGAGATGATACGGATACTGAAGCATTGAGTACTGGAGATACCAATATGCCTACTAAGCAAATTAGTTGAAGCACTTAAAATGAGCATCTACAAATTAGGCCATCATGCTTAAACTCCTTAAATAAGTTACGGCATGATAGTGTGTGCTGTTTGAGCATTGTATCAAATTCATTTTCTAAACCCTTCTATTTCTGATCTAGCATTTTCTGAACATAGCATGATACCAAGACCATTTCTAATACTGTTATATATATAAATTTGGATGTTGTTTGTTTGTACCAGTGAAGAAAAACAAAACTCCAGTACTCTCTGTCTATCTGTTCCGATGCTACACAAAATAGTGTTTACAATTCTTTATTGCGATATCAGTCCCTGCAATACTGATGAAGAAAAAGGATATAATATGCAACTAATCGCAGCTCCACGTAAGTTTCTTTTTTTTAACCATTCAAGATGTTGGCAAATCAATGCATAAACAGGCATAAAGCTGCTGTAGTCACAGTAAGGAGATGTATTTAAACGTGTTGCTTTTGTGACAACACAAAATCAGTTATTTGTAGCTGTTTTGCAGGTTATTTTCCACATATGGACTGTTTGTAAGCATACAAATTAAAACCATATTTCTAGACTTTAGGCATTTTTAATTTCAGATGAGTGATGATATGGGCCCTTTGATAGGAGTCACATTATGTAGCAGTAAAATTACAGTACTGGTATTTTGTCTGTATAGTGCAGCCCTGTCTCTCTCTTTTTCCCTGACACGTGTCTCAAGCTTACTGTGTTCCAAGCTTACTGTGACAGATTCTTTGTTCAGTGCCTGCTCTGACTGCATCACACTCTGTGCCGGTTACTGTTCAAAAGGGGTTATCTTCATAATCATCTACATCACCCCTCCCCCTGCTCTACATCTCTCTAAGAGATAAATAAAAAAACAACAATTATATTAAATGCTGCTTACTGCTAATTTACTAAGATTTACAGTATATCATTGATGACTCACTTTCCACTGTTCTATCTTTCATTTTTGCCCCAATTTTCTGCCCTTTCAGTTTAGTTTTTATTGTATTTTGATTTTATAAGTACACTTTGATTTGAATTATATGAAAAATACCTAAGAATTATATTTATGTTTATATATTATGTCACATTAAGGAGATCTTGCATGTACTCCATTTCAATGTCAAAAATGACTTTATTCACAAAATAGGACAACTGTACCATAACAAATTAACTCACCTTTTGTTGCTACCTGACGATTCCATAATTGCTGAATCCTTGCCATTGCCACTGGAGCTGCCCACGGACTCGTTACACTGAGATTCGTTGCCATGCGACTCGTTGCCGTGAGACTCGATGCTGCTTCCGCTGGAGCCGCTCCCACCCATCTCCATGTCCTCATGCAACGGAGGATGGGGTCCCGGAGAAGGTGGTGGGTCATGACTACTGTCGCTGCCATCCGAAGCCCCACCCATCCTGTGCAGGTGAGACATACAGCCACAGGGAGACTCCGCCTCCTCCTCAGACCCGTCCCCGAACAGGAAAGGCTTTGCTTCCGACTCACCTGACATGAATAGAGTCAGTGGTCAGGCCTTAGTTCACTTGTCCTGATGCATAGTACAGGGTCGAGAATCTGAGAAGGAAAGGAGAAAGTGAGGGAGTGAAAGAGAAAGAGAGTGAGTAAAAAAAATGCAACAGCAATAACTGCACACATACTCTCTATTTTGGGGTCAAATAATTGGTTTACTGAGTGCATGTGCAGATCACAAACTTGTGTTCTAGTCTCAGCACTAAAAAAAGGACACCCTGCAAATGTATCACTCTGCAAAAGCGTTATAAAAGCATGTGCTACACTGCCTTCAGCTCTCATTCTTTTCCATGTGCCTGCGGTATAATAATTAACCCAATCCAGACATATGTGCCAAAGCCAAGTCACCTTACACACTCCTTCTAACGCTCTCTGATCTCACCTGTCACTCATCCTAGCAAGCTCCCCCCATCTTTTATACTAATAAGCAATAACAGCAAATACAACAAATAAATAAATTAAAACTACTAATCATTACTAACTACTAATAACTAATAATTTTTTTTGTACTTTTCCTAAACACATCTTTCTTTTTCCTAGCAAAGGGCCATAATAAAGCATGCTTACACAAGTGTGCACACACAGAGACACACATACACTTACATGACTACACTCACAGACATGGATTATTACATTGCATAGTGTCTTACAGTGACTGTTCCCCAATACCTGAGGTTGAGTTAAACTACTTTGTTATAGATTGTTCCTTTAGCTATTTTTTCTGGCTAAGAACTTACTATAGTTTAAATTATGCTTACATTTATTTAAGATTTAAAATTATTTAAAAAATATTTTCAGATTTTTTCAACAATGTTCAATGGTTCAAGTGTTTTATGGGAGGCATAAAATGCTCTGTTTAAGTTAAATAGAAAAAAAAAAAACCCATGTTTTTTCTGCATAGACTAGTCAGCGTCTGGAATCTATGTTACTAGCATATCCAAAGAAAAAAACATTAACACTATAAAGGCTAAGTTTTTACTTACTTACTGCATGTAATATCGTATGTCAGCATAAAATGTCAGAAACAAGCATACTAGGACACACGCTCTCCTTCTCTCTTTCACACACACACACACACACACACACACACACACACACACACACACTCTAGCCTTCTAGACATACTTTTACATAAGTATCTGGAAAATGTTTTATATAATCACTGATGCTGTAAATGAAACCATCAAAACTAGCATAAAAAACTGCTTAAAATCATTATGTCAGAGCCACTACTCTGTGTGTGTTACCTGTAGGATGGGAGCTTAATCAGATAGTCTGAGTCTACAGAGAAGCCTGTCACGCAGCACCACTGCAAGTGTCTAACACACTCTGTTATACAACGGAGCACAGAGCAGCGAAGAGATCATGTAATGATGCATCACATTTCATTACGGTACAGTTCTGACACGACTTTTTCTATTTAGTAGGCCTTAAAATATAAGTTTAAAAAGGGACACACAGGATTAAAAAAAATCAATGACATCCCATAAAAATTGTGTGTCAAGACAGGAAAAAAAATGCTTCCTATGCATGCAATTCACACTCAAGGTCCTTCATTTGAAGCCTAAACATACAAATATTCCATCTCATATACCTACAACAAGGTGTTAAAATCTGTCCCTCAAATCATGATACAGTCCAGGACTTTGCAATCACCAGGAGTTAAATGAAGTTATTGTAACTGCTCACTCTGATTCTGGAAGGGGGTGAATGGAAAATCTGCAGTAATGTTTAAATGTCTGGTATAAAAAAAAACATCATACTGATCATGCATTAATATATTAGCCGGACTGATGAAATGAGGAAATGCAGTTTACTAAAGGTCCTAGAAAGACATTTGGAGCAAAGCCCTACTGAACCACATTATACCCTGGTGAACTTGACCAACAGCTTAAAAAGATTTATTATAGCAGAAAAACTCAACTGGACCCCAATTTCCAACAACCTTTGGGCCTAAATCATTGTGCTGGTCACTTTTAGTTTATTAGGCGCAGCTGTTTCACTGTGCTTTCTTAAAATTCCAAAGAAACACATGGCTAAACATCGTAAACTCAAGTTTAGCCTAAACATCTTCAATCTCAACGACACGCAGGCCAATATCAAACACAGATTGGCCTAAATACACTACATGGACAAAAGTATTGGGACGCCTGACCATTTAATCAGCACATTGCATTCAAATACCAAGGCTTTAAAATGGAGTTGGTCCCCCTTTTGCAACTATGACAGCTCTCACTCTTCTTGGAAATCTTTTCACAAGATTTTAGACTTTCTGTGGGACTGTGTTCCCATTTATTCAGTAGAGCATTTATGAGGTCAGGCACAGAAGTTGGACGAGAAGGCCTGGCTCGCAATAAGTTCCTCCACACCAAACTAATTCAGCCACGTCTTTATGGACCTTTCTTTGTGCAAGTTGTGTCCGAAATGTCTTGGTATGCTGCAGCATTAATACTGCCCTTTGCTGGATATAAAAGGGGCCATCTAAATTCAACAATTAAAAGAGGTGTCCCAATACTTTAGTCCTTATAGTGTGCTTTAAATTCATAGTATAATCCAAACTAAAAAAGTATTCCAACCATTGGCCTAATTACGTCATGCAGGAAAAGTGCATACATATCATATTTTAAAGTGTGCTATAAGAGAACATTTGAATAAAATATAAAAAGTGACCGTTAAAAAAACAAGTTCTTATTTTTTTAAATCCAAAAAATGTAAAACAAGGAAACAAAGCCAGGTGAAGTCAACACCCCCCCCCCCCTCTATCCATCAGCCTCACACGTTGACCTGCTATGCACTGCACGGTACACTGACACAGTTATGTAAAAGTGGAGCTACATCGCGTAAACTGACTCTCCTGACTCGACTTAACTCCCGAATTTACCCCTAACCCATTATACACACAAGTGGTCACACATACAGTTCATTAAAATAGTCGTAGAAATAAAATATACTGTACAAATGGCAATTTTCTCTCGAACGGAATAACATGCGCATGCGCAGTGCGAGTTACGTTATGCAACGTATTTTCTTTTAAGCGTTTAGAAAGAAAAAAGAGCTTTTTAAGTACAGACCTGGACGAGGTCCTAATACAGCAAGCGTTCTCTCGGCATATGAAGGTGTCGGTCTGGTCCTCAAGGCTGAAAGTGAATTAAATCCCCAAAACAGTGTCTCCCGCTATCCCACCGGCTCTACTCGCTCTGCCCTACTACTGAGACTGTGAATGAATTAGTCCGAAGAATCGGTTCCTTTGAACTGGTCGTTTCAACTAAACGAATTCACAAATGAATCGAACTGGTTTGTTATTGATGTTTTCGTTAACACGACCTTAATTTTAATTAATTTCATTTTAATTATGTAAGTTATTTCTGTGAGGACCAGTACCATGCCCTGGGTCATTTGGTAGTGGAATGGGTGGAAATTGCTGTCAAGGTGGAATGAGTGGGGAAGAGTAGCAGGAGTGATCTGTGTGGTTGAATGGGTGGGGAAGAGTAGCAAGTTGCAGCTAGAGTGAAAGAGAAGGCGTACAAGACGGTAGTGAGACCAGCTATGTTGTATGATTTGATGGTTTGGAGACAGATGTACTGATTAAAAAAAATGTTAAGATTTGCATTAGGAGTGACTAGGATGAACTGGATCGGGAATGAGTTTATTAGATGGACTGGTTTGGACATGTTATGAGGAGAAACTCTTGAGTATGTTGGCAGATGGGTGCTGAGGATGGAGCTGCAGGGAAGTAGAGGCAACAGATTCGCTGTGACGACCCCTAATCAGGAGTGGCTAAAATAGTAGCAGAAGACGAAGATTCACTCCTGTAAACATATCTATAATTTATTTCTGTGGCGTATCTAAATCTTTGGCCTTTATAAGCAGTAACTGTCAAAGATGCGCAACTTTTGGCATCGAATCAGTTTGATTCAGTGAGTCGGGCTGTTTAAAAAGTGAATCGGATCAGGAAACTGAATTACAACCAAAGACGGAGTCCAGTCACTCGAGCACTGACCTCGTTTTTTGACCCCGCCCTTTTCCCCGCCTCGCCCCACCCACTCCTCACCGGGTCTCTCGCTTGATTGGCTGTTTCGCCGGGGTTTCCATGGGAAGCACAACAAATGACGTCAATCGCTCCTGATTGGTCTGACGCGCCACCGGTCTGTTTATGTAAACCGGGCGCGCGCAGCACGTGGAGTTCCATGATGAAACGCGCTGGGCGAACAACGATGTAAACAACAATACAAAGTATTATTATTATAAATAATTGTTATTATTACCACTATAATGGGACACAAAAGCATACGAGACGTAAAGTGACTTTAAAAATACGTAACACTACGTCAAACACGTGTTACATAAATGAACAAAATATTGAGCGCAATTTTCTGTTATCAGACAAGTCAGTTATTTACACTGACAGAAAATTAATTCGGTGACTCCTAAATAATACACAGTGTAATGCAGCAGTCACTCATTTGAGTAACTGCTGCATTACATTGTATTGCATTGTATCTGTGTTTGTGGTGTTTGTGTGTAAGGGTATGTGTGTGCTCTTATGTATATGTGTGTATGTGCGATTGCGACTACAGTGAAAAGGCAGGACGTCACGGAGTGATTCACAGAGCTAGTTGTATAAGGGCTCGTTTCCCTCTCGTGTGGAAAGTATCTGAGTTTGAGCCACTGCTGCTGTTATAAAACTTGGATCACATTTTATTACATAATTTGACAAAACTAGGATCCATGCAACGGGGTGAGCCTACATGCTGTCCGATGTCTCTCCTTTACTAGAACAGAAGCATGAATACAAAAGTAATCAGATGTAGTCAGAACCAGAATCAGAAAACTTTATTGATCACGGAGAAAATTGCATGTTATGTTATGACTCACAGAGGCACAGAGACAAGAACAATATAAATGTAAAGTCTAATAGCTGGTGGCCTAGTGGTTCCAACGTGAGAATAAGGGGCCTCTTTTCTTCACTTTAAAAACTGTAGAAACAATGCTATGCTATATACACAATACTTGGTATAAATACTATAAAGACAAAAAGTTAAGTGAATGACTAACAACACAAGAGGTAGTGGTAGACTATGTTCTTTAATGTAACAGAGCTCAGTAGTATAGAAGTGATATAGATGTAAGTTATGATGTGCTATAGAATCTGCCTGCAGCTGTGACTTGTCTGGTAAGCTTGCTTTTAATCATAGTTTATTATTTAACTGTG
>JBBPDC010184173.1:0-15604 GCA_037974485.1 Hemigrammopetersius urotaenia | reverse complement strand
ACACACACACACACACACACACACACACACACACACACACACACACACACACACACACACACACACACATACACAAGTAAATACACAGAGCATCTGACCTTGATGGTGCTTTTTTTGAAAATACATCTTGTCTACTTGATGTTAAATGATTAACCTTTTCTGAACATAACAGCATGACACAATTTCTAATTCAGGCTACAGTCTTGTAGGATCACATGGAAATACATCAACCTATGTCTGAAATGCAAAGTCATGCTAGTTTCACAGACTCTCATGATTCATGTGATTGTACGTTTGTCATAAATGTCACATAACATAATACATCATTAATAACCCATGAGTTGTTAAGGGACCCTAGGCAGTCGCTTGAGTTGTTTATAAGGACAGACTGGCAGTGTTTCAGCACAGTGCTGGATGTATTTGCTCCTCCAGCAAGGACTTTTTTGTGCTGAGATAGTTTTACCACAGAGACCCTAGACTGAAAGATTGGTGACCTTCAAACTGATTCTGAGGGTAATTTGGCTTCATCTATATGTATTGGAAGTTTGGTTGGAGCAAAAACATCGACTGTCTAGGGCAGGGGTCTCAAACTCCTATCCTGGAGGGCCAGCACAGTTTGATGGTTCCCCTCCTCAAACACATTCACTAAACCTGGCAATTAACCGGTGAGGTGAATCAGATGTTTCTGAGCAGGGAAATCGCCAAAACCTGTTGGATAACAGCCCTCTGGTCAAGGGGGTGTTGAGGAACACATAGTTATGTCAGAGTTAAGCTACAGGTATCACCCTCAGTAACAATACCAACAATTCACCAAACAGCAAAACAGCTTATTTTGTGACATCACAACCATGAAATCATGGTAAATCATGGTAAAGTTATAAGAAACATTTGGCCAGGACTACTGGACTACCCTTTAACAAGACACAGTATAGAACAGCAAATCTGAACAGAGGTTGTTTACGAAGGCAAGTAACAAAAACAGCCTTAATTCAAAGGGATAAATGGTCACGTAAAAATGAATTATGACGGTTTTTCATCCATAAAAATACCAACTTTTTAAAGCATCTTTAAGGAGAGAACAAATATAGGAAAAACCCGGAATATAGGTCGTTTAATGCATTTAGGCCCAGCAAGCCCCGAACCCCTGCCTGCACACCTGTCCCACAGGGACTCTGGCGGGACCAGCGGAAATGAAAGGTGAAGATTTCTTTCCACATAATGATCTGCTTTGGCTTACCAGCAAATGTTTTCATAGCTAGATGTTTTATTTGCTTCTTCCTAGATCGGCCTGGCTGCCATGTTTCAGCCTTCTTCCATTTTAAGCCTAGCATTTCCTCTTCTCTCTCCCTTTCCGGGTGTTTATGAGCAAAGTGTTGGATAAATTGTTTATAAAAACTGCCCTGGTTTTCATTTCTGGAAAAAATATATTGGGTATTTCATGACTGGCGAAGAGTTTTGGCTCCCCTCATTCAAACTGAAGTCCTGTCAAACAGCGGTAATAGAAAAGTCACATTCATGGAGGGATTTGTTTCCACAATTGAGAGTTTACAGCATATTTCATTCTGCATTAAAGAGGAAAAACAAACTCTGACTTTCATATGGCTGCCTAATGAGTGTGTGAGAGACGGACCGTGTGTGTATGTGTCAGGGCGTTAAAGGATGAAAGACCTGGTGCATATGGGACGTAGAACAGAGCTGTCTATCTGTCTCTCTTACTGACTTTCTGTGTGTCTTGCTCTTGTCTCTCTGTGGCCTTGGCAAAGTTTGCTCTCTTATCTGGAGAGCACCGTTTCCATGCCAACGTGGAACACATTACCTATGTCACTCTCTCTCTTAAAATGAGATTCAGACCCAGAAAGTGTTACTGACGTGATCTCTAATTCATCCACAATGAACCACAATATTGATGGACAAAATGTTTGAATCCATTGAATCCATTTCAGCAAATGACACAAAATATTAGACTTGGTCTGGTATGTTTTGAGAAAAATTATCTAATTTCACCTACACTATATGGACAAAAGTACTGGGACACACCTCTTATTTATTGAATTTAGGTGTTTCGGTCATACCCATTGTCATAAGCCTATAAGATAAAGCATAGTAAGACATTCCCCATGTCACAGAGCACAATGCAAGGTCCACAAAGACATGGTTGACTGAGTTTTGTGCAGAAGAACTTGACCAGTCCGCATAGAGCCCTGACCTCAACCTCATCCCACACCATTGGGATGAACTGAAACAAAGGTGGCCTTTTCATCCAACATCAGTGACTGACCTCATAGATGCTCTACAGAATGAATGGGCACAGATTTTCACAGAATCACTCCAGAATCTTGTTGGAAGCCTTCCAAGAAGAGTGGAAGGTGTTATAGTTGCAAAGGGGGGGACCAATTCCATAGTAAAGTCTATGTATTTAAATGCAATTTCACACCCTGTTGGTGTAATGGTCAGGCATCTCAATACCTTGGCAAAGGTATGTGAACCTCTAGGATTAGCGATTAATTCAAAGGTGAAATCAATCATTTGCAATCAATGGAATGATTGCAAATACAGGGGTGTACTGATTGATTTAAAAACAGTTCTATCAAAGTCTAATCTTCACAATCCATGCTTGTGGAAGTGTATCATGGCATAAACAAAGGAGATTTCTGAGAACAAGGAGTTGTTGGTGCCCATCAGGTTGGAAAAGGTTACAAAACCATATCTAAAGAGTTCTGATTCCAATAATCCACAGTCAGACAGGTTGTGCACAAATAGAGGAAATTCAAGACCACAGAGGACGTCAACTAACAAAGACGTCTCCAAGAACAAGCCATGTAATAGTGTGCCAGATCCAACAGGAACTTAGGGTAACTTCTAAGCAACAAAAGGCCTCTCTCACATTTCCTAATGTTAATATTCCACGAGTCAACCATCAGAACACAGAACAACAATGGTGTGCATAACAGGGCTGCACAAAGAAAAAAAAAACATGCTGCTCAGCTACAATTTGCTAAAGAGAACATGAACAAGTTTGAAGGCTATTGGAAAATAGTTGGATTGCCTGAAACCAAAATAACATTTTAACGCGGAAATGTTATATCTGAATAAAGGCAAACACTGAATTCCAGCATGAGAACCACATCACATCTGTGAAACAGTGTGGTGGCAGTATCATGATTGGGCCTGAGTTGCTGCAGTGGGTGAGGATAACTTGTCATCTTTGATGGAATAATGAATTCTAAATTAATTCTATGTACTGAACTCCAGAAAATGGATCATGTAGCAAGACAATGACTTTTCCAAAAGTTGTTCTATCAAAGAATGGTCAGAGAAGAATAATGTTTTGGAATGAAAATGTCATGAAGGACCTAAGACAAGCAGTTCATGTGACCCACTAATCCTAGATTAGTTGAAGTTGTTCTGTGTGGAGGAATAGGATACAATACCTCCAAGCTGATGTGCATGATAATAATATTCATGTCTCATTTTTGTCACGGCATTCTCTTCCTCTACTTTTAGGATATAAACATAATTGTAAAGCCACAGGTTATTGTATGTCCATAGGTCAATTACTTTATTAATTTATTAAAAGATGTATCAGATTGTACAGTATTTCATTTTTAAATGCAATCTTTCAGTCCATGTTTAATGTTAATTTTGGCATATTAAACTGTATGTTCACAATGCCCTCACTAAAACCTTCGCGTGAACAGGAACAGCTATGTCTGATTAGTATCAAGAAGAACTGAAATGAGAATCATTGTAAACAAACAGTGCAGTTATAAACAGAAAAAACACTGGATTTCCAAATCAACCTGTACAGTGTTACAGGAACTAAGCACCTCTACTTCCTTGAGACGTAATGTATTCTCTGGCATATATTATGTATATGGTCTTATACAGAAACACCCAATAACTATTTTGTTATGAATTAAACGGAAGTTTTTACTTGATTTATTTAATGGAAATCCATGACCTGATTTGACATGCCCTTACATATGATACGTTTTATGACACCAGCACACATATTTATGCTGTATTGGCTAACGACTCCATTTCATTTTATCGCATGTGATGCATGCATTTTGAATATATTATATGATAACATAATTTAATCTCCTGTTTCTCTAACACATACAATATTTTTGTACTGAATGAGATTTTCTTTACTCTAATCTCTCTGGCTCTTGCTCTCTTTGCAACTGTGGCTCTGTATTTAGACACTGACCTACATTTCTCGTACAACCACACAGAGGGTGGGCAGGTGAGTCGGCCATTACCCAACCAACACCGGCACCATGTAATGCAGCTCTATCCAAACCACACAATAGACTTCCAAGTAGAGTTTGCTTTCGTGTGTCCTCCTTTAGGTTTTTGCACAAGTAGAACAGTGACACAGGATGTGAATCAGCACAGTCCTACTGATGCTGGCCATCATTACACACATTCCAGGTATTAGTTTTCAGCTTGCCACCAGCATATCATACATGCTTGGCTTTAGTTTTCTCATAAGCAATTTCCATTCACTCAGTCATGTTTTAAACGTTCTAATTTTATAAATGAGTCAGTTCCTGGAACCAAATATAAGTTAAGATTAATAATGGAGTGGGGGGCTGACGTGTGGGCCCAAATCTGAGCCCTTGCAATTTTAGCCCGTGAGACATATTACGATGGCCTGATGGTACTGCAAATCATTTAGAGAGAGAAAGAGAAAGCATTCTAATAATATAAAATAAATGGTCATTTTACCACTTCACAGTGGTAACGAAATACTAACACAACAATAAACAATACAAACCACAGCATACATACACACGTTCCCAGCTGGCTGGGGGAAAACTCCATAGACCCTGATACAAAATCAAATAACTAGTCCAGAAGGCGTCCAGTCAGGTAGTTCATTTACCGTTTAAACATAGATTTCTCTGTAAAATCTCAATGTGCTATCAGCGGCCCCTCCCAGTGCTCTGACCCCGTGTGGAATCTACAGGCCGGGCCATTATGCGGTGTGTTTGTACACATCCTGACCGCTGAGGCTACTTTGGACAAGACTAAATAGTGCACATTCCTGCAACCAATAAACATGCGCTGTGGTGGGCGCTGGCCACACTCTAAAGGCCGGAGCAGCACTGACCCCTGGGTTGCGTGATACAGCAGGAGCTGGCTAGAGCACCCACCAGCTCTTACAGCTCCTACATCCCTGTCAGCATCTCCTATTTAACCATCGTTCTCTAAGTGAGGCCGTGGAGGGTTGTGTGAAACAGAGACACTGTGTATGGCCATGTATTTAATTGTCTGTGGGGCCTTAGTATCACAAATACGATATGCATGAACATTTTAAAGGGAAGAATAATACTTGTAGTGGAGTTTAAGCTTCCATTACAAACTACATGGCTACATTGGCTTTAATGGACTGAAGTATTTACAGCTCATTATAAAAAGAAGCAAACTGTGGACAGTAAGTTTGTCTGGACCGACTACATCCGGGTTACCCAGAAAACTGTGTAGATTCTCTTAATTCATTCTTTAGCATCAGGGATAGCATTAGATGCAGGCAGTGTTATTGTACATTATTTTCCAGAAATCAATGGAATCACTTCTCAAAGACAAGAGTGCAAACATGTATACATACATGGATGTCTGAATGAGGAACTGAGACACAGTTATGGAGGGGGGACAGTTTTGCTTGTCTTTTCTGATGGTTTCAGCATTTACATGACTCTGACAAACTGTTTAGCCTAGATTACATAACAGTCATGGTTGTGTTGTTGCCTGAAGCATTTTGGTCTTTGAGGAGGAGAGTGTGTTGTGATATGAATACTTCCATCCCTCCCTTTGTTCCAAAAGTACAAATGACTCATGATGAATGACTGATTGATGGTATCCATACCATTATATTACTCCATTTCACACTCTCACACACACATTCACACACAACCCCCCCGCAACACACACACAACACAACTGAGCCAGGTGTCTAACATCTGGAACCACCTTTAAACATCTGAAAAAAATAACAGACCTCGGACTGTTAGACGCCTCCACTTTACTGTCTCTGCTCCCTCTCATTCCACATTAACAAATGAGTTCACTTCATCGCAGCAGACAACAGACTTACTCACTCTTTCTGCTATTTATCACACTGCTGCTCTGTGTACTTTCTCACACAATGCTAAATCCTTTTCCATCTGGGATCAAAACAGCTGTTTATTAAGCTGTGGTATGAGGCTTAGACTATTACAAAAAGCAGCACCACCTTTCATTTTAGGTTACTGCCAATAGGATCTGAGATCAGTATGAATCAGCAGTTTTCATTTATTATTTGATCACATTTTATTTTAGTGTTTAGTGTTAAGGTTTAGACTTTGTTAACATTTAGTAGCATTTAGTAGATATTTAGTTGAGCATTAAAGATAAAAGCTCAAAACCATAGTTAAAATTTAGATTTATTGGATATTTAGTTGAGTTACGATCTCAACGTCTTTAAAGTAGAGATGCTCCGATCAGCATTTTTGGGGCTGATCATCGGCGCTTTTGGGGTTCGCCAATCAAGCTATTTTTAGCCAATATCGGCTGATCATGATCGGTGGCCGATCAATCGGAGCATCACTACTTTAAAGCATTCAAATTAAGTGTTACCATTTTTGTGACAAGTTAATCATTCCAAAATACAACATCCTTCTGTCATTAACAGAACTTGAATCTCTCTCACAAAGATGAAGTGACCTAAGATACCACCTGCTGTTTACACTGAGTCACAATTTCTTATCAGAGAGGCCAGTATAAATGGTCCAAAATTACATCTTACTACTTTAACATTGAAAATCCTGTCCTCCTCCAGTGAAGTGTGTTGTTAGGAGATATGTGGTGAACCTTCAGAGCAGTTTTTTGTTCTGGCAGTGATCATATGATGCTTGAATGCTGTTTGATGGCCTTGTTGAGTAGCCGATGAGCTAAATGAAGGGTGTAAAGTGAGGCCAAGGTCTAAAACGTGTTGCGCTGTGGCCCCCCCACTGCTCTACTTCTTATTTCTCCTGCTGTACATGTGTCGGCTGTCCACTCCCAGTGTCGCAATGTCCATCCAGAGGTCTTCTGATGTAAACAACAGCTGGGCCTGCCCTTGGAGCAGCTGGGGAGGGGAGATTCCATGGAGCTTGGAACTCCTTGGCCAGATTGGAGACCCACCCTGACTGCATGTGCGTGAAAAATGAAATGCTTCCCTGGGCCCCGGCTGCGGCAATTGTTCTTTAAGTTTTATTTTTGTCAGCATGTGCTGCAGGAAGGAAGCGTGCAGTGGCCAGTCTGGATAGCGAGCGAGGGGCCACAGATAGAGACAGAGGGCTTTTGTTTGAGCTAGAATGCATTCTGACCCCTGCGTCGAACCATCCTGTTTACGCATAAGGTGATATGGCCTACCTACGATGACAATGATTCCACACGATAATTGGCCTGGACGGGCCTTGTGTGCATACACATGTCTCTAGTACGCCTTTGCCCTTTCTCTCCAGCCTTCTGTCTTTGCTCTCCTGCTCTTGCTGAGTGATGTGTATGAGAGTGTTTGGCTTTTTCAGGGAGGCTTGTTTGGTTTCGCCGGGTTATTTTCATTGTTTGCTTACATTGCCTTGCCATGAGCGTTTGGGTGTTTATGGGCCATTTCGTGTCCTGTGGGTTTCCTTGTTTCACCCAGAACTGAACCAGGCTTTGGTTAAACTCCCACACTTCTCTCAGGACGGTCCAGGCCCTGCACATCCTTAGTCTTCTCTTTCCGTGTTGTAGAGCACAATTTGGTGAGGAGGAAATTGGCACAGCATGGATCATTTAAGACATTTGAAGCATTCGCAGAACTAGTCCTCTATCCTGTATATCAGAAGGTTCTTTTTATTGCTCTATTCATTGTTATGATAGTGTGTAGGGGCCATAAACGTCTGGGCCTTGTAAGGAATAGTGAATCATTCAGGACATAGGGCGGGCCTAATTGACCCAATTGTCTGGGTATTACCCTTGGAAATGCCCTTGGAAGAGACGTCCAAGGAGCTCAACAAAGCCCACATAATCCGGTCAGTACAGCTACGTTTTATTCGCTTAAATCATGTGGCACCCAATTTCTTCACGTAATTGATGTGACAAATGAACAACTGACATGAGAACAGTGCTTTTGTTGACAGGAAAACAGGTCAAAAGTGCATGATGTTACACAAGGATCTACTGTAATGTTCACTCTCTGTGGTGGAGGCCTCTTCCTCAGCTACCGTGACACCAGTCCCTGTCAATCATTAGCAGGCAGAGCAAGATGACAAGAGTACACTACTTACCAAGCTGAAGTAAAAGGCATTACAACCCAAACACCCTGCTGCTAGAGAATAGACCCCAATAAACAGGAATCTCATATAAACTACCGCCAAAGTTTGAGCACATGTATGCTTAAACATTTAGCAGACCATCTTTACCGGAGCAAACAGTGGAAGTCAAACATTACGCAAAAGTTCTGGAAAACCATATATCCTAGGACACCTCAACTGTCTCAACATCACCAGGATATCACCAGAACTGACACCAGTAAATCAAGAGGTAATTGTGAAGTAATGGCTTTAAGTGGCCATTAATTTATTTATTTAATAACAATTAATACATATTACAGAATAAAAGAAGTAATACGTGATTTTAGTCAAGGTTGTACAGTACTTTAACATAAAAAATATAATGGAAAAAATATGCAAGCACTTTATGAAATAGGTTGACTCTCCACTAAATGCACCCCTCCCTCAACCACATGCACAGTGACAGCATTATGAATCATTTATGTTGCATATGTATTGCAACAGTGAGAACGGTACATTCTGAAACGATACTTGAATGATAACTCACATAGTTTTACACAATCTGCTTGACATCCACGTTCTTGCTTTCTCTCTTTTCCTATGCCTTCTGTTTTGTCACAGATAGTGTGTGAGTATGAGTGTGTGTTTGAGTTGCCATGAGGTGAAGTGGGTTCATGTATGTGTGTGTATGTGTGTGTGTGTGTGTGTGTGTGTGTGTGTGTGTGTATGTGTGTAGGGGGGTAGCACAGTTTATTTGAACCACAGAAGAATACTTTTCAGTGCCACTCAGCAATTTGCTCACCTCAGAATACACACACAGAACACCTCCACACACACTCTCTCGATGCCCACCGTGGAGTACAACGCGGACAAAGGACAACAAACCTTGATAAGAGTAAATAGTCTTTGACCAGAGAACGAGGGTGAGAGAGAGTGAGAGTGAGAGAGAGAGAGAGAGAGCGAGAGAGAGAAAGAGAGACTGAGAGAGAGAGAGAAAAAGAGAGAGCGAGAGATTGACAGAGAAAGAGTGAGAGAGAGAAAGCGAGACTGAGAGAGAGAGAAAAAAGAGAGATAAAGAGAGAAAGAAAGAGAGAGAGATTGAGAGAGAGAGATAGAGAGAGAAAGAGAGAGAGAGATTGAGAGATAGAGATAGAGAGAGAAAGAGAGAGAGAAATGGATCAGGTTGTACCAGTGAATAAGAACCTGCCGTAAAACCTGACCCAGTGCTTGTGATCTAGTTTGTTTTTGCCTGAATGAGTAATTTATAGTCGTGTTATTCAGTCGTAACATCAGTTAAATGAGTTTTTATCACGAGCAGCAAAAGCACCGTCACTCCTTATTAAATCATAAATGCAGCTCCTTTAAACATCTTCATGATAAAGTTATATTGCAAGGCCGCACCCTTCTGCTGATCTTCACAAAAACAACTCCTGAAAAGAGTTCAAAACATACTACCCCTCACCTCTCTCTCTTTTTCTCTCGTTTCTCTGCCTCATCATGCTTTAAACAATGCATAAATCATTACATTGTTTCAAGTTAATGAAAAAAGGCAGATTAAAACAATAGGTGTGTTTAAATAAGTATATTCTATAAGTCTTGGTGTCTCATAATCTCTCTCTCTCTCTTCCTCTCTCTCTTTTCTCTAATCAATCATAAGACCAATGGCATGGGGCAGTGTGCTAAACATCAAGCGTGCTGGGGGCTCCATGCGGAAGTGTTCAGCATGAACAGAGACAGTGTGCGACAAAAGCAGCAGGGAAACTCCAGAAGAGACTATTTCATTAGTCTGATCAACACTTATTACATTACATACCAGACTGACGTCAATTATCTGTTAGCAGAGGCCTTTAAGGAGAGTGGACTGAAGTGCAGATGCATGGAGGGCATGATCTGGATTGGAAACGGGCCAAGAGCCTTTAACTGAGAACAGTTTGACCGTGAATGGAGTTTAGACAGGCAGTTGAGGCAGTTTAGAGAGAAGAGACCTTAGACCCACTTTGTCTGAAATTGGTTTGAGAAATTTGTCCATCATCTGGCTAGTGCTTTACCATTTCACAATTTTTTGGATAAGATCTCATTTTAGTTACTGCCATAGAAAATGACTGGTTGTGAACTTTCAATTGCTAATGCAAATATACAGTTTAGGCTTTCTAGGCCTTCAGAGACAACCTAATGAAATGGAAAACTATCCATGGAATCGACGTAGATACAGCCTACCTTATTCCAGAGGAAGTCAGGATTGGAGGCCTTATTTTATATGAACTACTAGCACAATTAGAAGGTGGCAGAAAATCATGTTTGAATTCAAATGAGTGTCAGTAATTGAAAATTGAATTGTGACTGTTTAATTGCAACATACAAGGTAAAGCATATGTCTTTTTCAGTCAGAAGTTAAAGGTAATATATTAATGTTCATATCCACTACCATTTACTCAGTGCTACTACAGTATGTAGTATTGCTACTACAATAATGTAATGACATAGTGCACATTCATTATTCTGATTGTTCATGAATGACTGGAATACTCTGCTTTTGTAAAGTTTTTTTTCCCATCTCACAACCACAGAAGGGTCACTTTCACTTGGCTTGATCTTTTTTATTTTATTTTTGCCTCAAAACAGCTTCTACATAAATTTAGTTTATAAAAATCGAATTCTGTACTGCTTATACATTATCCTATAAAACACATAACAGTAAAATTGCACACAGTTATATAGTTATGAAATATTTAGCTATGACATAGTTATAATTAAGCTTTTATGTATATCATATAATATAGGATTCGTGTTTGAATGTTGGTAGAGGATAACAAACACATGTCAATGCACCGTTATATAATTGCTTTGTGTACATGTGTGTGCATATACACCCACACACACACACACACACGCGCGCACAAAAACATGCTAAATCTCAAACACATTGTGACCAGTGGGCCCAGTGTGGCATTAAAACAATACTTTGAAAGCCAGCACATAAGAACAGTCACAGGCTTGTACCTTTGAAGTCTGTAATCGCTCAGTCTGTGAGTTCAGCGCCGGGAGGTGTGTGGCTGGTGGGTGGTAGGGGACACCACTACTCCAGTGTCCTGATATGACATGAGAACCACACACACACACACACACACACACACACACACACACACACACACACACACACTCACACATGCACTCACGCACACTAATTTATATACAGTAAATATTATGTTATGAATTTACCTGAAACTGCTTATTTTATCTTATATATATATTTATGTGTATATATATATATATATATATATATATATGCATATACTCACACACATGCATATAGAAATTCATATACACCAGTGGCGGCTGCTTTGAAACAGGGGAAGCTCATATTAGGCCTTCATCATAAAATTCATTGTTATTTGTATGTAAATTCTGAGAAGGTTTCATCAAGAGGCCAACAGTACATTTTCTTAGTCACAGCACATCCTGTCAGCCAGTGCACCTTGTCATACCAGGAGAGCTGAAAATACCTGTTATTTTTTCTTGATTTTTGTACCAAATCAATCTTGGGCGTTGGTCAGCCCTGCTGTTTAATTCTTAGACTTTCCTTGTAAGGAAGACTACTAGATGGTTTTGCCAAAAGCAGGTCAACAATATTAGCACCGTCTGCCATTATGCACAGCTTGCTAGCTGGCTAGTTTCCACTTCCACAAGCTTTAATTATATGAATGAACTAAATTTACAATGCTGAAACAAGTCATGAACTATATACGTATAGCATAACTATATACGCTATACGGTTTTTTTTTATTTAAATTTGTACAAACAAAAATGGTTTATATCACCAGCAAACAGCACAGACTGCAGCATAGAGCTGAGCGATTCACGACTCAAATTTTCAGACAATGTGGGTGTTGAATGAACAGATTAATTGTTGATGGTGATACAGAACATGATGGAACAATATAAATGATAGGTTATTTATAAGGTCTAAAATTAAAACGTTTATAAAAATCATTTTTAGACCCAAAAGATGCCTGAATGAGTTTTGTGGCTTTATCTTGGCCATTTATCTCTTTCACTTGAGAGTGGATATAGGTCTACTAGGTTGCCACGGTAATTTGACTGGCCGCTGTCAATTTGGCAATAGTGACTCAAGTGACTCAAGTGATTCGCAGATCCGGATCACTTTACTGAGTGACTCAGAGGGTGTCAGATCCGAAAAAGGATCCGAGTATCCCAGCTCTACTGCAGCAGTTTCTCATACAACTTCACCTGCAAATCCGCATGGGACTGAACTCGGATCTCTGTAGTGCTGGTGTATGCTTAAAACATGCTGTCAATCAAAATAGGGGGTCCACCCTTTAAACAGCTCCTCCAATCATCATGCAGCAGCCCAACGTTTTGGCCCGCCCACTGCTCCATTCACTCCCAGAGAAGCTGATGCATATATCCTGATGCATTTATCCAATTACTGGTGCATTTAGCCAATCACTGTCCAGCTTTTCTGCAGTGTAAAAAGCTCCTCTGTGTGCGGCCATAGAGCTCCAGTGAAGCTGCGCTTCAGGAGGGTTTAATGCGCTATGCTGCACGGAAATGTATGACAAGAAAATTGTATCAAACAATTTACAATAAATACCTGATTCTGAACAAGCTAGTCATGAAGTTGAACACATTCTAGCGTACCTTTATTAAAACCAATATGAATACGACCTTGCATACGAGCATTTATTTTCTGAAATAGCAGAGTTAGCAGAGTTTCCTTTGTAGTCTTAGAGCAGCCACCACTGGTAACCACCGAAGACAAGCATCTCTGTCGGTAGCACAGTGGTTGTGGAGCTCAGCACCTCACGCTGAATTAATAGACAGATGCTAGAAGGGCGTGTGGTCTCTTCCATGTGGGGAGATGGTTGGCTTCCAGTCAAGATTGTTAACCCCACGTCAGCTGCAGTAACCTTGCATTGAAATGCAATAGTGTTGCACTGGAGGATTTCAATCAGGGCTTTGTTTCACAGCATGTGAATAAAATGAATGCAAGCACAGCCGCTTATCTGTTAAGAGTGATTCTGGCAATGATGTAGGCAATGGTGACTGTTCACTGCAGAGTGTTGGACTAGGTGCTATTCCCCTTGACAGTTGTCAGGTCTCGTCTTATTGGAAGGATGAGTTAGTTGACCTAATAAATGAGTATGAGTCTGTCTTCTCTCATCATTACCTTGACTGTGGTGAGGCTTGTGGGTTTTGTCACAGGATAAGGATTAGATTAACGGATGACAGTCCCTTCAGGTTGACCTCTCACAGGTTATCCCAGCACACTACCAGAAGTTGAAAGATACTTTGGATGAGATCGAGAAGGAAAGTATTAGGAGGTCTAGTAGTGAGTATGCTTCTCCATTGGTGTTGGTGTGGAAGAAAAGATGCACATCCTCTCCCACACCAGACTGATGTCCTTGAGATGTGGCTGTGGCGAGATTCAGGAGCAGGATATTTCTTAAGGTTATAGAAACTGCATCAATTATGCTAGGATATGACTTGCAACATAGAACAAAACTCAATACAGGAGTCAAGAAAGAGTTAATTAAATTAACTAGATGGAAGTAAATTGTCCGACTACGCCACTCTGGGAGTTTCACCCAGAGAATATAAACCTAAAGCACACAGGTTCACTCTACAATAGGTCAAATAACCTTAAATGAATCCAAATAACAAAAACAGAATAAAAAAGAAAAAGAAAACCAAAACAATTAACAAAGTAAGCAAATACCTAAACTAAGCAGAAGCAACAGAAATACTAAAGTTTATATAAACCAAAGAAATTAATTAACAATAAATTAAATTAATTCAAAAGAACTCAACAAACAAACTAAGAAAGTTGACTGTAACTCCTCATTCACGCTGTATAAAATAACTGGCTGCACCAAGCTCCGACAGGGAGGTTCAGAGAGCCGAGCAAACCGAGCGACTCCCGAATGACTCGCATGAACCATGCCGAATCGTAGCACCACACACAAACACCTGTCAAGCAGAGCGAAACAGAGCATGGGTACATACCTACCAATCTCTGTGAAGAGAGAGAGAGAGAAAAGAGCAGCAGCACCAGGAGATTCAACCACGTGGGGATTAAACAGATGGCTTACAAAGCACACCACTCTGGTCGCTACAACCAAGTGATACAACCTGGTCTCTGGTACAACCTGGTGAGGTCAAAGCTCTGCCTATTGCTTTTGCGAGCAAGTCATCTTGTATATCCCAGGTCCTAAGAATGTGGTTGCGGATACACTGAGCTGGCAGCCATTTGTGAGGCACGCAGTTATGCTTCGTCTGACCAGAACTGCTTAAAGAAGCTCAGAACCTGCAGGTCGACTCAGGACATGTTTCGGGATGCAGGGTCTTGCGTGAAGAGGTCTCTGCTGTGCAAAAATTGAAAGCAGTCAGAGAGTTGAGGCAGTGCTGTTTTATTAAAGACAGCTTCATAGTCATGAGAGCAAGAGGCCAAGTCTTGCTCTGGGGGTAGGACCCCAAAACTACAGGAATTTATTGACTTTCCAGATCATACCCACTATTACACCCAGATAACACCAACTTTTAGCTTCTCGACAGAAAGAGCACTTGTTTAAACATTCAAAACTCCACCTCTACTTCAAAGTCTCCTCCTTCCTAAATATTTCCCCAATAGATCACATATTACTTACTCAGCACTACTCTTCCCCATATGGTGACACCCCTTTTTAAGCTGCAGTAGCTGTGTGTGTAAATATTTCATGGGCCATGCACAGACTAACTATCTACTGAACAAATATCGAAAGTCCCCAGAATAGTTTTTCTACTGAAACCCGGTGATTGCATCTTCTGGCATAAGAACCCTCTCGCTTTGCTACCTACTTAGGCCCATGCTGTTGTCCTCAGCTGACACGGCTAGCCCTTCAGCTGTCCTCCGCTGATTCGGCTAGAAGCAATTCTGAATGAATGGAAGAGGAAAAGCACCTTATTTATCTGGTAATTTTATCATTAATATATACGTCAGATTATGTACACAGATGCAAGAGGTGTGTAGTTAGCAACGCTCCGGAACCTGAGGCTAGGGCTCCTCTCATTTCCATTGCTACCTCAGCTCTTTTGGAATTAGTATGCACTGATTTTTGATCTGCAGAAGATTCTAATAACAAATGTATTCATGTCTTGGTGGTTACCAGTGTTGGGCACGTACCTTTAAAAAAGTAATTTGTTATAGTTACTAGTTACTTCTCACAAAAATAGTAACTGAGTTAGTAACTGAGTTACATCATTATAAAAGTAACTAATTACCAGGCAAAGTAACTATTGCGTTA
>JBBPDC010184141.1:0-15606 GCA_037974485.1 Hemigrammopetersius urotaenia | reverse complement strand
CAAGTTGCTCCAGGGAGAGACTGTCCCCTGTAGGTTGGGAATGGAAGTCGCTTTGGATAAAAGCGTCTGATAAATGCTGTAAAATGTAAATGTAAATTTTGGAGATGCTCTAGCCATCACAGTTTGGCCCTTACCAAAGTCCCATTTTCCTGCTTTCAACACATCAACTTCACACACTGACTGTTAACTTACTGCCAAATATATCTCACTAGATTATCAATGCCATTCCTTAAAGTAGTTTTAATGCCGTGGCTGATCTGCTACTATACTAACTGACACAAACAGAATAAATCCAAAATGTATTGTGCCGATATAGACTCTCCTGCCCGGTTGTGAATAGTAAGTGTGTACCAGCGGTCAGTATTTGCTTTACATGCAGAAACTGTAAATAAAGAATCAAACAGAGAGCGCTGCAGTGCAGTTTTAGCTCAAAAAGAGCGTTAATCCTCTGTGTGTGTGCACTGTGGTCAGTTGAGGGTGCACATGGATCTCTGTACTCTCTCTCTCTTTGGCTTTTTGTTAAAAGCTGCGTCACATTGAAAAAGGCCTACAGAAGAAGAGAGACTGAATAGAGAGGCTGCCTTCCTCCGGCTCTCTTAAAGAGACCCACACTGTCAAACATATTCACTCTCAGCTACGCTAACAACATGGGAGCCTGAATACCAATGAAAGAGTGATGTGAATTCCGGCTCCTTTCAGTGAATCACATCATTTGGCTCAGCTCACCAAGAGGAGCCGACTCATTACATTCCCAAATGGCTCTTTGTTCAGTAGCATTGCCAGTTTATTTCAAATCAGTCAGGATTAGAGATATAATGATCTGTAATAGTTTGATTTTGCTGATCACTTCACTTGAATAAAATATTGCTTTACCTTTACCTTACAATTAACATGTTTTGGGTACAATGTAATTTTGATATTCCACTAGAAAGCCTGCATATTTTAGGCTGTGACTGATTATTGTTTATTACTTAGTTATTACTGTGTTTATCCCTTAGGCAGAAGTATAGTCCTGCAATGTTCATGTTCATGCAGCAATATGACGTCTCTTCAGATAAATGAGCCGGTTCATCTCTATTCTTCACTTCACTTTGCTTTGTCTAGTGTAATGTCTTACGGTCCCGTCACTAGTGCTGGATGAATATGCATGGTTAAATGTTTTCTGGTCTCTTAGACAAATTATGTGTTGTGGCTAGAAAGAGTACTAAATGTGACACGGCCGTGTACAACAAACCGTTGGTCTGCTGTGAGTGTCAACCAGGCAAAAACCTGCTATCGCTGGAAACAGCAAGGCTTGGCTTGATTTGAACAACAGAGCTTTTAGTTGCAACACCCAGAATGCAGCTCGCACTCGTATTGCTGAATAAGATGCGTTAAAACTGAAAAAAAAAATGAAAAAAAACCCCCACTGTTTGCAGAGCACAGTGTTTGTGTGGTAATAGTAATAGCATTCCTATGTGCCGAGAGTTACAAATGATCAATTCTTTGTATTTAAACACACTTGAATGTCTCTCAGTACACCATGACATGCTGGCGTTCAGAAAATTCAAAAGGATAAACTGAACTCATAACATAACCCATCACAGCTAAACACAAGTCCCACTCCAGGATTAGTATTGTGGAGACTAGTATCATGATATCTATCAGCAAATAATGTATTGTGCTGCCCTGATTGTTCTGGAGGGCTTTAGGACCCAGCCTTTTCTCTGTGGCTCTCCTGCAGAAGGCAGCACAGACACTAGCGCAGTAGCATTGGTCTCCACACACTCAGCACCAGTCAAAGGCATACACGAGCTCACACACATGTACATACATATGCACTGTCCATCCTTGCTTTGATAGGTCTCACATGCATTGAGCCAGCTGAACTGACACATCAGCACACACACACACACACACACACACACACATTTGCCAGCTCAAACGGCTGTCGGCTTATTCTCTGCTCACCTCTGGACTGGCAGTGCTGCTGGACCTCTCCTGGAGCTGGCTCTGCTCTCCTGAATCTGCACTAGACAGCAAGTTTCAGTCAGTGCTTGTAAATGGACAGAGGGAAGAGGCAGAGGGATATGTGATGGAAGAGAGTGGAGGGAGGCGGAGAGAACAAGAGAGGTAGAGACTATATTTCTGTCTAGAGGAGGGCAGGGACTCATCAACGACTACACTGGAGCAGCATGTCTCAGACCAAGAGATACACTTACAGCAGGGTGAGTGACACACACATGCACTCTGTCTCGCTTTGATGCTTGCACATGCACAGGTGCTTGGTGACCAAAATTGATCACTGATTATTTCTTGCATTCTTTTGTCCACACAAAAAAGAATGTGTTTAGTAATGTCTGTGATGCAGTGGTGACCTGCTGTGTTGTGGGAGCTGAGTTAAGATTCTGAGGTATGTTGTGGAATGGTATATGAATTTCTGTGAATATATGAACCTGTTTTTGAAGGATAGACTTCCATGTGGCTGCATGGGTTCGAGCAATAGTGTGTGTGTTCCTGAGCAGCACTGGATGACCGGAAGTGGACTGAAGTGACACAAGATGATGTCATTCAGTAATATCTTTTCTGGGCTGTGGAGTTCAATAATTTGTTATTGAATTTGTCATTCAGCCAGGACATCAGTCTATATGTAAGTGTGTGCGTGTGGGTGTGTGATTGTGCGTACATGTATTCGTCTGCCTCATCAGGGTACCAATAAAGGTTTTAAGGTGTGATATCATGAAAGAACCATTTTTGTGAATGACAGTTGAGCCTGTTGGTCACAAAGTGCTCCACAAAGTGTTCTCTGGACTGTTGCCATAGAAGAGTGGCTCCCACTGGACCTGGAGTCCCCCCTGCTTGGCATGTTTTATTGTATTAGATGCTGGAATGTCAAGCTGCCAACACACCTGATCTAACTAACTAATCATGGTGTGTAAAAAACGGTGAGTAAAACGTTAAGTTTGCAGGGTGTGGAGGGGCCTCTGCTATAGGGGAACTACTTTGGTTTCCTAAATAACCTTTTCAAAGAACAGTTCTCGTAAATGAGCTGTGCGAATGTGAAGAAGCCTTGTCTCATTTAAAGAAGTACCACATAATATGAAGCTTCAGTACACAGTATTGGTAAAACCACATTGTGTACAACTGAATTGATTTTAAATCACTCTGACGTACTTTTATTACCTTGACCGTCCCTAAACCCTCTATTTTAATCATGCATTTTAAAACCATATCTTTAACCTCAGCTCAGACAAAACGTCTGGTGTTATAAAGGCACAGCACCTCTCTAAAACTGCAGGAACACTGTCACATGAACATTTCATCATCAGGAACTATTTTACAGAGAACAAGCACATGCACATTTAGTTATTTGTACAATGTATGTTGCGTTTGGTTGAGCAAATGTTTCTTTCTGATATTATCGGGCATGTTTTCCTCCCACAGAAGGATAATGTTATGGACATAAGCAGCATGCACACAGTGATGAGTTTACCATCAGTTTAATAGTCTCCCTTCTTCATGTGAGCTGCTAAAGGTGTGTGTTTGTGTGTGCTTGGTTGTTTGTATATGGTTATTTATTTATGTCCCCCTTTGGTTGGATCGTAGATGATTGTATGTCATGGCCTCCAGTAGTAAGAAAGCACATACAAACACAACGTTTTCAAACTGACTTCACTACCCCAAGCTTTGAAACTAAAACGTTACTGTAAGTCTTTGTGTTGGAGCACACTGTGGCCTGCACCCAAGAGATTTAATTCCAGATGAACAGCAAATATTTCAGCCCCTTTTAGGCTTCAGCTACAACAAAACTGAAAAACAAAGCAGTGTTACCCATTATTGTGCCTGCAATAGACCCACAGGCACATGCACACACGTCAGCGATCATTTCAATGAATGTGGAGAAAAATCCTTCACATATCCCCATGCTCTTTAGCTGCTCTGTAGCATGCAGACTCAATCCTCAATAACAATCCCGTCACACAAGGCTTAATTATTTAGTGCTTGCCGTGAAAGCACATTCTTGCCTGGTCATTAAAAGAATCACTCTCTCTCCTTACCTCCACTTGACCTTTTTTTGCTGAGTCACTATCGTAACCCTTTTGTTCTTATGAATTTAGCGCACTGATATAGTTGAGGAGTTTATAGTCTCTCACAAAAATGTCAACCATGGCAGGAGTCAATATGACTCAGTCCGCCCCTGTACAGTAACTGTCAGACGGCAGTGAGTTGCTGGGGTCTATGAATAGATCCAAAACAACTTCGTAAAGAAAAGAAGAAATAGGTCTGTTTCTAGCTCCCTCATCCTCATCCTGTTCTCAGCTGCTCACTATGTTTGTCTGGTTGAAACGCACAGGTTTTACTATTGTTAGAAATCATGTATGGAAGTATATTAGGACCTTATGCACCTGCACTCTTAGAGCTGTTTGGATCAGAAGGTTCTTGAAGAATGGAACTTACTTTGGAACATTCTATACACTCTTTGGCCAAAGTATGAAAAAGAAGGTTAGATGACTGAGCAAAAAATATGGAGCATGTCTCTGAAGAACAGAAGCTTTCCTCTGTGTGTGTGTGTGTGTGTGTGTGTGTGTGTGTGTGTGTGTGTGTGTGTGTGTGCGTGTGCGTGCTGAGAATGCAGGTATTTGTGCTACTTTTTCTGAGATGCATGTGCTGGAGCTGCAGGATTGTTCAGTCTGAGTCACACTCTGATTTACAGTATTTGAATTATGAGTTCTAGTCTGGTTAATATTTCCCAAGCTGCTCCTCTTCCTTTCTGCCAGAGCAGAGAAATGCAGATCTAATCAGATCAGAGATCTAAACGTTCTTACATACACATCTAAAAATATGTTTGAAAGGCTGTTAACAGTCCCTGCCTGTTTTGTCTGTTTTATATTTAGAATTCTATTGAAAATAGAGTGTTTTTCCCTGGATGTCTCCCGTGTCTCATGCTGTCTCTGACTGTGACTCTATGTCTCCAATGTCCCCAGATTAATCAGTTCAGTTCAGTCTAATGTTATGAGTGAGTCGTTTTACTAAGCGTAATTATTGGTATTATCATTAAGATTTTTATAATGATGTGTGTTTCTTCCGGAAAGTATAATTTTCATTTTTTTTCTGTCAATATCAGTTTGTTTCTGAAATTACTTCATGACATTTCTTTTTTATTTCTGTTTGTTCTAATTGATATTAAAAACTCTTCTCTCTCTCTTTCCCCCTCTCCCTCTCTCCCTCTCTTTCCCTCTCTCCCTCTCTCTCTCTGTCTGTCTCTGTCACTCTCTCTCTCTGTCTCTTTCTCTCCCTCTCTCCCTCTCTTTCCCTCTCTCCCTCTCTCTGTCTGTCTCTGTCACTCTCTCTCTCTGTCTCTGTCTCTCCCTCTCTCCCTCTCTTTCCCTCTCTCTGTCTCTCTGTCTGTCTGTCTGTCTCTCTCTCTGTCTCTGTCTCTCTCTCTCTCTGTCTCTGTCTCTCTCTCTCTGTCTCTTCTCTGTGTCTTTCTCTTTCTCTCTCCTAGACCACCAGCAGTGGCAGCAGCAGGATGAGTTCAGATGGAGGAGGACGGCCAGTGAAGGTGGGCTCTCTGGTGGAGGTCATTGGGAAAGGTCACCGTGGCACGGTGGGCTATATTGGCACCACACTCTTCGCCTCTGGGAAATGGGTTGGAGTCATCCTGGAGGAGCCCAAAGGCAAAAACGATGGCACCGTGCAAGGCAAACGCTACTTCACCTGCTTGGAGAACCATGGGATATTTGTTCGGCAGTCACAGGTAGAGCACTTCAAACAGCACACTGAAGTAAACGGGATTACATGTGTCTAGTTAGACACCTCTAAGCAGGCTTTTCACATTCTTTCTCCATGTGTCTCTTCCTTAATGTAGATCCAGTTGGTGGAGGACGGGGCAGACACAACCTCACCTGACACCCCGGAACCTGCCACTTCTAAAGTGCCTAAACGAGGTAAAGTTCATTCAATTGTCACTGTTTAAGACAGCCCTTTCTATTTTACTATAAAAAAGACATTTGCATTGATATGCCTATATAATTGCTAACGTTATATATGGTAGCAATACATAATTTCTTGTAGTACAAAACGTGCACATTTGGAAATATGCCATGTCAAAATTTCATGACAAACCGACCAGTAGAAAAGGTCCAAAACTTAAAATCTTGTAGAACACTGGGGAATAATAGTTGTTTTTCCCAACAGTTTTTCCTTTCCCCTGTTTAGTGACAAGACAGTGACAATTTTCATATGTAATTGCAGATATACCGTGGATTTATATCTTTACTGTCAGCTGTGGGAAAACCAACTATTATTCCCCAGTTTTCTCCCCAGCTCTAGCTATGGCCAGTTCCACCTGCTAGCTTGGTGTCCCCCAAACACATGGTACATGCATACGCTTTCTTTGATTCACATGCCGCCAGCCACTGCCCCTTTCCGAACTGCTGTTAATGTCATGTTATTGTGCAGCTCAGCTTGCTTGGAGGAGAACACTAAGGGCTAGTTCTGTATTATATCAGCTGCAGACACCCACACTGACTAGCACTGTGGGCCGGGATTAATGTGTAATCTTGGATTCTGGGCCATGTAAAGGTCTTTTGTCTTTTTGAAATCATTTGAAAGCACCAAATGCCTTTTCATTGAGTGAAACATGCATAATAAATGGAACAAATCAATGAATGATCCATAAACAAAAAAGTAAAAAAAGTAAATCGAAAAAGTTACTTTTTTGGATATACGTGTTACTAGATACAGATGCTGCCATGTGTGTGGAAGATTTGTGTGCATATATTAGTGCTGGGCCGCTAACGGCGAGATTCTTATCGCGCGATAAAAAAAAATATCGCCGTTAACTGGGGGATTAACGCCAAGATTCCAATGAGATTAACGGCGTAAAAAAAATTAATCTGTGCCCACCTCTAGCATATATACATACAGGTCACAAAGGACGCATGTATATGTATGAATGAAAATGTACGGTAGATTGAAAACATGCTTCATCTGCTTCCTGAACCTTCTCTTGCCCACAGAGATTCTGGAAGCTCCCAAGACCAATAAAGTGGTGAGTGAGAAGAAAACGCACACTACAGTTTCAGAATTGTTTGTGTGTGTGTGTGTGTGTGTGTGTGTTTGAGTGTAATTTTGTGGGTTTAGTAAATGCCTGAGTGTTACAGTATATGTGTGCCATTTTTCAGTTAACACTGTGTAGGCTGTACCACCTTTTTAGTCCAGCAGAGGGGGGTATAGTTATGAGTTCTATGCCCCTGTTCTTTGTCATGTTCACTTTCTCCGTATGAGTGTGTTTCGGATTTGTTCCTGTTTGAATGCATCACACAACTAATAAGAGGTTAACCATTTAAACAGTACTCAGTCATTCAAGAGATTTAATGCCATTTGCTCCTCACACACTCCGCCTCAGTCTCCAATAACACACACATGTGCATGCTGTCACTCTCTGGTTGACTCTCCTTGATTCTCTCAATAACGGTGGTGGCATAAATATGCTGCCAACATATCACTTTGAGTCTAAAAGCATCAGCGCTTATGCTGAACAGAGTGTCGGCAGGCAGAGTGTATGTGTGTGCCTCCCACTTCCTATGCCAGCACCCCAATCTCCCACTGGTTGACCTTTAACTTTTCAACTTTTCCTCCTCATTCTGAGCGTGCAGCGAGGAGCCAAACCCAAAAAGGTGCTGCATGTTTTTTTCTAACCTCTGTACCCACAGACTGTACCCGAGCGGCTCCATTGCATGCTGTCGAACCCCCTTCATGAATACATCTCATGTAACTGTGTGTTCTTTGTATCATTGACTTCCATTTCTTCTCATTCTGGTCTTGTTTGCTAGTCATTTGCTGCCAGGCTGAGTCTGAGTCTTGTGAGCAGCATCTTAGGTGTATTATCAACAAGCATGCTTGTGTGTCAGTTTCTGTGTATGCAGAGAGAGAGAGAGAGAGAGTGAGAGAGAGAGATGGATTTTGGGAGGAGAAAAGAAGGAGTTTGGGGCCACTATTGTATTTCTTGAACCCTATATTGCATTACATCACTCCAGTGTACTACTCAGAGAAACGCTAAAGAATTCATGGAAGTGTTACTGTATTTGACCTTAAACGTGTTAGTGAATAGGGACTTTCTTACACATACATAAGCAGTGAATTATGTATATTAAATGCTATATTAAGTGTTTGTATAAGCCTATGTCAGTACCCACTAGTATTGTACCCATTTTAATGACATAAAGTCCTTTCAACTAAAGTAAGGGTCATTTCCAAGGGTCAGCTGGGTGGACTGGTGGTTTGGGCATTGCCCCTGCAATCAGAAGGTTGTGGGTTCGAATCCCAACACTCCTAGTGTCATCACTTGAGCGAGGTATCGTCCCCACGCACAGCTCTCTGGGCGCCCCTCGTTGGTGGCTCGCTGAGTGGGTTATGGATTAAATGCAGAGAAAGAAGATCACACTGTGCAC
This sequence comes from Hemigrammopetersius urotaenia, assembly GCA_037974485.1. NCBI lineage: Eukaryota > Metazoa > Chordata > Actinopteri > Characiformes > Alestidae > Hemigrammopetersius > Hemigrammopetersius urotaenia. The sequence goes on along the minus strand of JBBPDC010184141.1, from coordinate 7,171 downwards.
TGTGCCTGGTGTGTTCACACATGACTATAATGGGCCACATATACTATTAGAGCTTTGAAAGATTGTTTATAACTGTGACATATTCTAAAGCATTTACCCAACCAAACTTTAGTCTCAGGGCATTTTTCACAGAACTGATGCAATGTATGGCATGCTTAACCAGGCCCCTGTTATAGATATAACAAATGTCAGTCACTTTACTATAGTCACTTTAAGACTATAAATCCAGTTATTTTTATGTACCACTTAATCAAAAAGGGCTGATTATACTGTGATTGGCATGTATCTGGTAAGTGTTCTTATATTACTGGCAATATCCACAATATGCTCAGAAAAGCATAAAATGACATAATGTGACAGAATTAAATGTAAATATAAATATTGTCAGACTGCCCAGCCTTGCTGCTGACATTACACACTATATTCTGATGGCCTGAAGTTAACTGTGGTCACACAACTGTCTTTACAAGTATGTATTACAAGTTTATTTATGTACCACCATCAAAGCTTCAGCTGACAGTTGCATTTCAGCCTAAAATGAGACAAATTGTGCTAGAGCATGCATTAAAACTTTTAAAGAGCATGGGTTCTGCAAGAAGTCTCCATTCAAAGGCCATTCTTAAACACAACCAGAGGAGAACGGTGATGATTATACGTCAGGGCTGTGTTTTTCTCCGTAAGATAATTAATGTTTTAGCTACATTCATAACTTTCCACCTCTGTTTATTTCGTTTCTTCTGATGCTGTTTACAGACGTAGGCTGTCTAGTCTGTGCTGCGCGAAGCTCTTCGGGTTGACTGCAGTCTGGCAGGGCCCGGCATGGGTCACTGCTGAAATATCGGACTTTTAAAGTCACATCTGAAAAGCCTCTTTTAAATGTCAACAGTCAGGTGGTATTTCAGATTTGAGACTGTGTTCTTTCACCAGAAGAAGTCGTTTATGATTTAATAATGAGTTAGAGAGCTTTGGTTCTCTTATCACAGCTGATAACTGATGATGGGCAAATGGAATGAATGGAATGAGACTCAGTATTAGCCAGGCTGTCGAAGGCTAACATTTTACAGTGTTTCTCAATCATAATATATTCATTTAAAAACATCAGTTTAGTGGTGGTTGTGGTTACGTTCTTGCTTTGCTGTTCGTGCTGTTTTGGTGAATGCGTGTTGCATGCTGACCTGTACATCAGCAAGATCATTTGACCGGAGCATAAGGCAGCAAACTATCTGTGCATGTCAACCTAAAATACAGGCTGCATGTTTGCTGACTCTACTGGGACTGGAAGCCAAAAAAACAGCTGACTTTTGCCACTGTGTGCCACAGCACTGCATCACGTAGCTTGCGCAGTTCCGCTCAAGGCAGTAAACTCTGGCTCAGTTAAACATAAATGGATGAGAAAAAGCTTTTTGTTGCAATAGTTTTGTAACAGTCCTGCCCTAGTGATCAAGGTTTTAAGAATGGAGCTGTGTTCAGAGACTGGAGAGACAAAAGATCCACCACAAACAGGGTTCAATCTATCGCAGAGGAGAAAGGCGAGCGCATCATCTCGAAGCTACCAAGGCAGAATACAAGAAGAGAAAAGGAAAAGAACAGACTGGTGGGCCTAGAAACAACTGACAGATAGGTCCCTCAGAGAGAAAGGGGATGTGTGTGCCTGTACTCTGTGCTACAGAGGGTGCCCAAAGGGAGCAGTAAAGATGGCTGCTGGAACACCAAGATTCTAAGGGGAGAGTAGGTCCACATTGAACAGACAAAAGGGAAATGGCCTGGATTGAATGGCCAAAAGGAAAATGTTTTTGGACTGAATGGATAAAAATGGGATGGGTGTAAAAACGCCTGGAAGAAAAGCTGTAGATACTGGAGTGGTGTGCCAGATACTCCATAGATAAAGGCTAATGGAGGGGTATTCCAGGGTAAGGGAGGTGGGGTAATTCCCAAACTCCCAAAGGAGCAGGAAAACTAGAAGGTTCAAGGTACCAGAGGGGAGAGTTGGAGTGCTCAGATTCTGGGCACTCCACAAGGCTTTCAGGTGTAAGGGTGCAGGATGACTAGGGACGTGGAGAAACCAACTAGTCCTGTCTAACGCTAACATACATAGCGATCAGCATATCTACGGATCTGGTTATAAAGGGCAGAAAGTAAAAAGCGCATCAAAGCAAAAATGCATGATGTTGGGACTGAAAAGTGACAGCATTACAAGACATGTCAGCTACTCAATGTTTAAATATAGCTAAATGTAGATTAGCTATATTTAAATTATAAAGCTATATTCCCTTTATCAAACTTTATCATAAATGTGCTGGAAGACAGAAAATGGCATTGTGCCTTTAAGTGCACTGTAAGTGCACCGTATGTGAACATTATCACTGAAATGGTGTAGTGTGTTGACTCAAAAAGTGTCTTTTGTGTGAAGGGAAGTAATGAGTAAAGATTCTGCCTCTCCGCCTTCCCTGCATCCCTGCTATTCCTCTCTGCAGAGCTGTAATCTGATCTATCAATCTGTCTCTGTGGTCTCTGCTCTCTGCTCTCCACTCTCCTCCCTCCTCTCACTCTGTCTGTAATGGATATCCCAATGATGCTGCATCTGCACACCCAAAGTGCAGTAAGACATTAACGCAGTGGTTCTGAAACTCAGAGCCCCCAGATGGTCCACATTCTTGATCCTCAAAACAAAGATTATCCGGGGGCCCCTGACAACCACTGCATTATGGACAGAAGGATACACACTCACCCAGCAGTAGCATGCAGAGTGTACAATGTCATGACATGTTGTCACACACACACACACACACACACAGTTGTAGATTTAGAATGAAATCCTTTGATGTACCCAGACTTTCCTAAAAGTAAATGGCCCCCTGTTGACACACACACACACACACACACACACACACACACACACACACACACACACACACACACACGTAGGTAGATATGTTCTTGCCCCATTGTTTTGTAAAGCCCAGTATACTTAGCCCATAGAGAAATACTGGAGAAACGTTGCTAGGATACAGGGCAGACTTCCATCAGTTCACCTCCCAACACTTCACCCCCCATTTTCCTTTCTCTCTTTCTCTGTCTCTATGTCTCTCTCTCTTTCTCACTTTCTCCCTCTGTCTCTCTCCCTTTTTCTCACTTTGTCTCTCTCTCTCTCTCCCTCTCCCTCTCTCCACCCGTTGACTGTCTATGGCTCCCGCCCAGGAGGGAGGGAGACTAGTGATGTAATGTGCTTGCTAGGCAGCCGTTGGCACAAAAGAGCAGCGGAGAGAGGAGGAGGAGATTATGTGAGAGAGGGAGGGAGAGAGAGATGGATGCTGAGGGAGAGAGGGATGGCTGCTGTGTGTGAGGGCTATAATGGAGAGATGAGATAGAGATGAAGGTGGGCTCTTGCCAGAGAAGGCACGGATTTGGGCTTCTACAGCAAACGGAGAGAGAAAGAAACCTGTGCTGATATTTCAACAGCGACTACCTGCAACACCGTGTCTGTGTGTCTGTCTCTGTGTGTGCTTGTGTGGCTCTGGCTTGCCCACCGCTGTGCGTGTGTGTGTCCATGGCTTTTGCTGAAGGTTTGGCCTGTTCTCCTCTCTGTGTCTCTCTGCTAATGTGACTGAGCCCTCCTCTGCCTTTCTACTCTTTCTACTTTGTGTGTGTGTGCGTGTGTGTGTGTACGTGGGTGTGTGTTTGTCCTTCTCGCTCGCCAATATGATGAGACAGACGCCTGCTCCTCGTAAGGTACTCAGCACCTGAACCTTTTATCATTATTACACTGTGCTCTGTCTGTAATGCATAATGCAGTGATCAAATCAGTGGTAGAGGATTATCTGAGTGTGTGTTTTTGTGTGTGTCTGTATGTATGTGTGTGTGTGTGTGTGTGTGTGTGTGTGTGAGGGTGTGTGGGTGTGCAGTTTGGAAAAGTGGTGTTTGTGGGTGGGAGAGGTATGAGTGGTAAGTGAATGACCAAGTGTAAATCAAGTTGGTATGTGCCAAAACTAAATGTACACACACACTCACACATACACACACACACTCACACACACACGCACACACACATACACACATGTACAAACAGACACACACGCACACAACCAAACACACACACACACACACACACAGGTACCTCATAGACTGCCAGGTCGATGCCAGCGTAGGGGATGATGCCGAGTGTGTTTGGCACGTAACCCCTGTAAAATGCCAGAATGCCCTCCTTCCTCAGGATCTGGCGCGCGCAGTCCACCATTCCCGAGTACTGACCCGTCTTCCTCAACGTCAAACGTGTCTTCAGCACCTGCCAGGAGACCACAGATCACTCAGAAACAGAGAGAGAGAGAGAGGAATGGCCACAAACAGTTCCAATTCATTTGTTTTAATATGTTCATCCTCGTTTGGTGATTTTCTATGCATTCTATTCATTGTTTTTGTTTACTTTTTCACTTCACCTATTTTATGTAATATTTTTAGTCTATTCCTGTGAAGCACATTGAATGACTTTTGTGTATGATACTGATTATACATCATATATAAACTTGACAAAAATAATCAGCTATACAGTATACAGAGGTTTGCAGAATCAGAAAACTAAATGCTGTGGCCGTAAGAGAGGTGGACATACATACTATAGATAAATAAACTAATTACTGCTGAAGTTTACTAGTAACACTAACAGTGGTTTGAAGTTGTTGTCTATACCGAGTCTGTTATTGCACTAAAAAGAGACATAAGTAGTGATTTTGCATATGATAATACTATTGTACAAAATAAACTATTGCACATAGCTGCAGGTTAAAGCACAGAACTTGTTGACAAGTGAAAATAAGTACACGACCTATACAAGGGACACAATCAGGCATTTTTAGAGCATTGTTTCTATTTACTTTGTTCCAGGCCACATTTATTGTTTTTTAGTTCAATAAATAAACTACTGTTGTGTATTAAAATGTACAAAAGTGTGCTCTCTGTAGAAGACTTTTAGAAGTAAAAATCAACAAAAACATGTCATTTGGGGTGTGCACACTTTTGCACAGTATAAAGAAAGTGGTCACTGAATAAAAGCAGAGAAACAACCTGGAGAGGCTGCCATGCCAGAGCAGACACAGACAAACACATTCACATTTGGGGGCAATTTTGCATCTGTAGTCCACCTGACTTTGTAGAGACTGTGGGAGGAAACCAGAGCTCCCAGTGTAAACCAATGCAGAAAGGACCCTTGTCTGGGAATCAAAAACAAGGACCTTCTGGCTGTAAGATGATAGCACTAACCACTGCACCACCTGCACCATGCTATTATTATTATTGTTGTTGTTGTTATTATTTCCTGTTAAACTTAATCCTCACACATTCACACTCACCGCCTATTTAGAATCCCCAATTCACAGAATGTATTTGGACTGTGCGAGAAACCGGAGAGCACAAGACACACACAGGACCCAGATTCAAACCCCCAACCCTGGAGTTGTGAGTCGAGAGTAAATGAGAAAATTCCTTTTGCAGAAAAGGATAAAAGCTCTTGCTGCTGTTAGCATGGCTGAATAAGGTTTGGCCTTGCCAGTGGGACGATTATGTTCACTCAGTAAGTGCTGAAGTTCTAAAGCGGTTTATTTTCAGCGCACAGAGCCGCCTGCCTACACACATCATCCAGAGCTGCACGAACTCTGAGCACACAGCCCCCTCATTAACAACACAACAAACAGCTCCATCAAGGTCTTTTACTGTGTTGTAAAGGAATATTCAAGAAAAAAGGCAGAGGCAGAAAGGAATAGAAAAAACACTAAACCACTTCAGTCCTGCAGGCCCACATAACCTAAAATGCACTTAATTACACGAGAAGAAAAGCATACCTCTCATACAAAATAAATAGCATTTAAAACTCATTAAACTCTGAATATGTTTTTTTTTTACTTAAACAGTGCCTCATTATTGTGTTCTGACATATAAGTAGACCTCACGTCTGTGTGTGATTCTAATTCTTCTATTAGGCTTATTGTTAACTTAGCATCAAGCTAACAGCGGTTTATGCTTATATTTGATGAGAGGTCCATAAAACCCAGACATTTCAAGTATGTAGCAGTCAAATAAGATTTTATTTTGTACACTGTACATCTATAGGAACATATTTAGTAAAGCTAGCAGCCTGTTCTAGAGAGCAGAATGAAGTCCAGTCACTGAGAATATAAAGTGCAGGCCAATTAAAATGAGCTACAGAGTTACATTATACACTTTACAGAGATGACAGGTGGTTATCACAGTAGCTGGGCATGGTGCAGCATACAGTTGTGGACAGTTATTAGCAGTTACTGAATGCGTAATTAAATAGGATTGGATTTAATTACTAAATAATTCATTTTAGTTACTAAAGAATTGGTTTTAATTACAAAATAATTTATTTTTGTTACTGAACTTTTCGTAGTAGTTACTGAATTATTCATTTTAGCAACTGGATAATTTTTAGTACTTCATTGGATGAATAACTGACTAATAATCCTTTAAGGGGTTTAAACAGATTGCCATTTTCTTGGCAACATTAACAGATTTTTCAAGTCCTAAATTTAAGTCCTTGTCACAGCTGCATATCCGGTGCTTAGGGGAGAACATGAGGCGTCCTGGTGGGGGCAGACGTCTCCACAGCCAGACACTAATGATGTCTGTTTCACATGACTGATATCATTAAGGGAATCTATGAAAAGGGGGTGGGGGGAGAGTAATGACCTAATTAGGCAAGTGCACATGTTTTTGTGTGGCATTCCAGCTGAATCTGCAGGTCCCTCACACCTGCTTACATCGTTCAGCAATAACTGACAGGTAAACTGCAGGCCTAAATCATCACTCTTAACAAACCATGCTGTATTTTGCGGATTCAATCAAGCTTTTGTTGCTTTATAACAACAGGTCATAACGTGTCAGAAACCTTTGTCAGCTGATTTTTCTTTGTGGCTCCACAGAGGTGCAGTGTGTAGCACGGTTTCCTCACACCTCCAGAGTTGGGGGTTTGAATCTGGGTCCTGGTCTTGTGTGTGTGTTTGCATGTTCTCCACGTGGTGGTGTGGTTTTCCTCCAGGGTCTCCGGGTTTCTCCCACAGTCTAAAGACGTGCATCAGATAAATTGGGGATTCTAAATTGACCGTAGGGGTGTGTGTGTGTGTGTGTGTGTGTGTGTGTGTGTGTGTGTGTGTGTGTGTGT